>CM021775.1:19784298-19834298 GCA_011076525.1 Nettapus auritus | reverse complement strand
GGTAACCAGTTAGGACTGTAAAATTATAAATAATATAAACAAAAAGTAACAATAAAGATTTTGAAAATGTATTATTCACTGAAGAATTCTGTAACCACTGAATAAATGTTTTGCATGTTCACAAGAAAACAAAAACTTCACCGTATAACTAAAGGAGTTGCTATAAATTGTTTGTTCGTGTCTACCTACCCAGTGTTTTTTTTCTTCCTTAAACCACCTCTATATAAATGGAAAATTGAATTATATAATATGAATTGTTAATAAATAAATAATATCTAACATCTAATTCAATATCTTTGTGGATTAGTAAATTATTAGGCAAGTTACAAAAGTACTAATGCAAATATTTATATCCAATTAAGAATATATATATAAAGTTACCAAAACATATAGAGATATTTTAACAGAACACTTCAACCCTGCTTATATCCTCTCAGCTGTGTCTTTCCAGTCTTTTTTGTAGCCGATTTTCTCAAATATATACATACCTTCACCCAGGTGAGGAGATACCATTGACGAAAATGACAGCCATAGTTACTAAGCACATTTCTTTCCCATGATTGCTTGAGTTGCCCACAACTTTTGCATTTGCCAAACTATGACCTGTTTTTCTCAACTTGGTGGTGTTTTTTCATTGGTGACTTGGTTTCTTTCATGGTTTTTGGTTGGTTGGTTGGTTGGTTGGTTGGTTGGTTTTGTTGTGTGTATGTGTCTGCTCAGTGTTTAGAAATCTTGACCTTTAGAGAAATTAGTTATGGTCAAGAATGAGAAAATGAAGAGGAAATATGAAGTTGATGCCTTGCACATCAAAAAGAAACTTTACATTCAAAGAAGCCAACATTTCCAAACTGTGGAAATGCAGTTTCCAGGTAAATGTGAAAAATCCCACATTATGTCTCTGGAAACCAGAAAACAGCTGACACTTAGCTAGTTTTCCCTATCTCAGACAGAAACAGTGTGGATAAATCTGGCCAGCCCGCTTGCACTTCTCTTTCTGAAACCACTAATAAAGTTTGAGTGGGGTTATTTTTAAAGCAGCTCTTAGAGTGTTCCAGCTCACTACTGTCAGCTTCAGATCTTAAATGTAATTTGATTTATAATTACATTTTAAAAACTAGCATTAAAATAACATTAAAGGGGTCATAATCTGAACTTTTTAATAGTTAGGCATGTAGCATAAATTTTGAAATGGGGCTCCAAAAGGATTCATCTGGAACGTATTCTGACTGAAATTACTTCCTTCAACCAAGCAAGTTCTCTGCTAAAGTTGATTTGCCAAGAAGCCCGTGTGGAACCCTATATCTCAGTGTTGTTTCAAATGTAAATGGATTGAAATACACAGTTGGATGTTAGTCAAAACTCTTTTCTTGCCTTATAGCCAGTCCCATATTTGTAAACACTGACGGGTGAAAAAGTGCTAGAGAATCTGGGATTAGGCCCCTACTTTTAGAAGACGGGAATTGCGTTCCTTGCAACGTCTAGTTGGCTCCATCACTCCTGAACTCCAGAGTTTTTATTTTTTTAGCCTCTGTGGTACAAATTGGTTTAGTGATGTTGACTTACAGGAACTGATCAAATAGGTCAAGTTCTTCATGTGTCAGCCAAATTCCACATACAGTGAAAAAAACCAGTGGCCCCAGCACCTGTTAATACCTGGTGTCAGTGGGGCACTACCTGCCTTCCCAGTTGTGCCAACTACGCACACCAGTGTTCAATGAATTTCACAATATTTCACAGCCTGTAGCTGTTAGCCTAGCAACTCCTGAACACAGGATGGATTCCAATGGGATACAGGCTTGATGAAAAATGTGCTTTGTACTCTAAGTCTGACCTTCTGATAAGAAAACTTCCTAGCTAATCAGTTGCACACCGGTGCCTGGCTACAACTTCAGAGGCAACAGACAGACAAGGAATTCAGTTTCTGAATGCTAGTGCTAAAGTAAATGATCTTTTTAATAAAAAAGAAAAAAAAAAAAAAAAAAAAAAAAAAAAAAACTGTGCCTTAAAACCAAGTTTGAAATTTTATAGGCTTTTACTCCATAATTTGTACTTGAGCCTTCTGTTATTTTTAAACAAATCTAATTTCTTACAGCTGTGAAATTTACATTTTAAGAGTGTCTAGTGGCCATGTGCATTAATTACTTTATTGTAATATTTTAATGAGTTTGGGGTTCAACTCTGAAAGAATTCTGCTGAATCCTTCTTTCCCCATAGAATTACACTAGAACCTGATTCAATCACAACCTCACGCACCCAGATCCATACCCTGATGGACCTGCATAATATTTTCAGTTGTCTTACGAAGTCCATGAATTTTGAAACTGGCGCCAACTGTTAGCACTTCTCATCAAACTAGTGCTACCCTGAGTTAAGAGTAGAGCTAGGCTTTGAGAAAGTTTGTATTCAGAGCTGGAGATCATGGCTGAGCCCAATGTCAAGCGAAACAGGTTAAAAAAAAAAAATACAAAATTCAAGTGACAACTAAAATTTCAGCCAATGTTGTTCTTCAGGACATTTATGAAATGATGCAAATACTCCCATCTGAGTAGATATGACACTACCAAAGAGTACAATAGTACCTCTAAATTCAACAGGGAAAAATGGAGAATCGCTACTGAAAGATTTTCCCTTGTACAATATATGTGGTAACGCTTTTCTATATACTTCTGCCATACCATTCTCTTTATCTATATTAGTAGTTTGTGTCATACCAAGTTTTCTCTTCCTCCCTGTTGAGTATGCATAAATAGAGGTGAGCTAATGGGGTGGAAAGAATTTGGGAGATAAGTAAAATGAGAATGGTTCTCACTCTGGTTTTAGCCAGGACTTGGTTTCTGTGCCTGCAATTTTGCAGGTGTAACTACACATCCTGGGGACTGAACCAGAAACCTGCAGACCACTGAGGGTCTCTACAATTTGAGCTGATGAGGTAAACTTTTTGACAGCATCTAAACTCGCTTTAATTCTTCATGAATATGTTGGAGTTGGAAACACATAACACACTGAAAAATAGGTTGAAGTCCCAACAGAGATTAACACAGGAAAAGTGGGACTTGCAGGTCTAGTTGACTGCTAGTAGCAAGAGGTTCACCCGTTGTCAAGTGCAACCACACACACTGCACCCAGAGAGAAGGTTTTGGAAACCTGACCATTTATGTCCACAACTCTCACCTCACTTTACTGTGACAAATTCAGAATTGCAACTTCGACAAACTAGCCAGCTTTTAAAAAAGAATGTTTTTAAACCACTTACAATAAGAGCAACAGTTATTATTCAGTACATGCCTTTTATCAGATTGAAGATAAACTTTATTATAACTGGTGGAGATGGTATCAATGATTTGTGGTCTATAAGATTTCTGTAATGAGAAATGGTAATCTGTCTTGGGGCAAACAATATTGTTCTGTTTACTATGCAATTAACAATATTAAGTCAAGATTCTATAACTGATAGCAGAAAATAGGGGTGGAAGGAGAAAACTGGAAGCACTGGAAACTTTCACAGGACAATTATCTGGGGAGTATAAATTATTTATGGTGCTTTAGCCTGACATTCTATCTCATACTCACAAAAATGTTCCTCACTGCTTCAGAGATGTAAAAGTATCCAGACTGTATGCAGTCTGGGGCAAAGCCAGAAGCTCTCCTTGTGGCAAATACCAAATGTAGAGGATGGTGTAGTAATTTCATTTTCAGAAGAGCACTAATAATATCACAAACATAGTTCCTTTGGAAAAGGTATGATAATGAACCCGCAAGAGTGAGAAAACCAAAAGTGAGATCTGCTCTCTGATTCCTATCACATTTGGTGTAAAATAAAGACAGCAGTATCCCTGCTTTGCATTTCTTCACTCGTGTAGACCAAATGTCATACCTTTGTATGACCAAAATCCTGTACTTCTTGTTTACTCTTAAATCAGCCTTAAGCAACCACCACATGGAGCTGTGAACACCACATACATAGCAGAAACGGGCCTTAACTAATGGTCAGAGGAAATTGTATTGGGAGTCAAGTGGCTGTTTAAGACAAGGGCTGACCTCTAACAAAGCTTCTCCATAAAACAATACAATTTTTACTTTACATTACAAAGCACAGAACTGCAAATATGACTGATCACAAAAATCTCACTTTCTTTTTCCAGCCCGTTCCTTAGTTGCACGTGCAGTCCAGCCCTTTTGGCCCTGATTATGCAGTGGTCATAATTTTGAGGTTACCTCAACAGGAACCCAGGCAGAGTTACAGCACCACATTTTCTCAGTGAACAAGAAACACCTATGAAGCATTAGGGACTACGAAGCATTAGGGACTTGCTTGCTAAATAAATAAATACATAAATAAAAAGATTGCATTCTTAAACTAGCCAGTTCTATTTGTAGCTTTCTGGAAACACGATGCTCTGCGGAGAGCTCCATTGCACCCAGCAGGCAAAAGCCACATTTAAGACAGCATGACGCACCAGCGCTCTGGCAACCAGGATGCTACAAGGAAGTGACTGCTGGTGGCAGCCTCAGAGCCCCTCTCCTGCACCTCTCACCCTTAAGGATCGGTGTCTTAAATTCCCATATACCACTGAATAATAACGTCTGGCTGATCCAAAAGATTAGCAGCTTATTCCACCTTTGTTCTCTGCCTTCTTTTAAGATGAGCAATGAATGACACCACAGCAGGCATAACCCTCCAGCACAAAAGCTAACAAAATTGTAGGATGTTTTAAGGAGCAATGTAAAACTTAACAGAGAGTTTTAAAAGGGTATTCCTACCCAGCATCTGTACGTAAAGCCCAATGCTATGTGGAAGGGCTCTCAAATTTTCTTTACTTTCCTGAAGAATACAATACAAAATAAGCATCAAATCACTCACACTAATGCAAGAGTGATCTCTAAAACTGATACAAATTGAAACAGTGTTAATAAAATGTGCAGTAAATTTGGGGGTACATGATAACACTGAATCAAGAGTTTCACAGCAATAAAACAGAAGAAGTAAAAATAAATGGGAGGGAAATGGTAAGTGTGTAAAACTTCATGTTCCTGTACATAATATGCCAGTGATTGGTGAAGAATTAAAAAAAAAAAAAAAAAAAACTTCTGTCTTGGGGAAAACATCAATAATTAGTATTTATAAAGCTTGATTCCTTTTTCTCAGGAGGCCCTGGGTCTGGTCATTGTTCATTGCTATTGTTCAAAATTTACTCTCAGATTAAGAACTTCTCCCACACTAATAAACAGGTATAATAATTTTCTCTAGAGATAAATTTTTTCTTTTAGTAATTAGCCTACTTAAATATTTTAATGGAACTACTGAGGTACAATAGCACAAATGGTTCTCTGACCATAATATAAAGAGAGAGATGAGACTCCTAAAAACTTTTGTATGAAGGAGATCTAGGATTTACAAAAACCTATCAAGCAGACGGCTCTAAAACTATTTTTAAAGGTCATAAATTAGGTACTCTCTTAAATGTAATTCAATCATCCACTGTTATAGTAGCTTGATTCTATTAGTTGTCCTATGCATTTTACAAAACAGAACTCCATTAACATTATTCACTTATAGCTTCCCTTTATAAGTGGATATTCTGTTCAACAGGCTTTAAATAGATTTTTTTTTTCCTGAAATTGCTATTAAGCATACTTTTGCTCAAAGGGCAAAGTAGGCATAGGATTATGCTTGTACTTCATGCAGGGGATACATTTTCAGCAATCAGAACCACGTTCCTATGAAGTAAAAATACTCTATATAAGCCGATTGTTTCTATCCCTCCTAACCTTGCTCAGTAAGGACTCTATTCTGATCTTTTGAGTTACGCACAAGTTTTCCAATTTGGCTGAATAAAGGTATCTTATTGGGCAGCTTGACAAGCATTTTGTGTGTCCAGAGTTCTGACCTTGGCACGTTCAAGGTGGATCTCAGTTATAAGACACTGCTCAAATCAGGATTTATTTTACTCTCTTCAGTTAAAGAATGCAATAGGCAACTCCTGCTTTTACATACCCTGCTTTAGTCAACCACTGAAAATATAACCCTTGCTAAAGACACCACTACATATATATAGCCACAAGTTTTTCAGAGCAATTTACTTAGCTGTACTTGTATTTCAGCTTCAGAGACAGCCACTATAGATTATTTGTCTCTGATTTCAGGTTGATTTCACTGCAAATAAATGTGCCCTTACCTCTCACAACTTACATGACTGTATCCCGAATACAATAAAATACACACAACTACATGCAGAGGAGCACAGTGCCAGGCCCAACCACATACCCCATAGGCAGTCTCAGAGGATCTTAGCACAATGTTGAGCCACATGCTATGATATCCTGACAGCCAAACAGACCCTGACCCATTGCAATGGTGTAGTTGTAACAGCACAATCTGTACATAAAAATGTGTACATCTAGAGAGCCAAATCCTCCTTCAGCTGGTTACCATATTCTACGTTCATGTCTTACTTCTTAAAACAGGACAGATGGCAGAAATCATACACTGTTGTTCTTTCACTGGCCTTGCCAACCCCGGGTAATCAAGGCTTGCAGATACCAGCATACACACTTTTCTCAGAGGAAAAGGTTGAATTTCATCTGACCAGTCTGCTTCAGCTTGCACTTGAGGTTCTAATTTTCTTCTGGTCTTAGCCCATTTCTATCTCGCTCTGGCACACACTGCCCTAGTAAGTACATTTATTACCTCAGTAATTCCTCTGGGGGCTGTCTTACTTTCACTCTGTATCTGGACTCACATAAGCATCTCCCCATTTTACAAGGAAACATTTATTAGCCTCTGATAGGAGTTTCCTGTTCCATCATGTCTATTATTCTTCAAAAGCAGCCTAACAAGTTGTATGCTGCCGCGTGGCTCTCACTCGTGGCATTCAAGCACACACAGGGGATGACCAGGCAGCCTGGGCTTTCTGCTCTCAGATCAGTTTTTGAACTCTTTCAGCTGGCCACACACAAAGCTGTACGGGACCCCAGCACTGCAGTACCATATACAGGTTATCAGTTGCACTATGGGCCATTTTGAGTGGCCTGGCTATTTCTAGGGCACTCCACTCATGCTCCTTACTCACACCATTGGGACTGGTGCAGGGAAGAATCCTGAAAACCTCCTTCACTCAAGGATTCCACAACTGTGATGTCAGTCTTACTACTTTGGGACTGTAATATCACAAAAACAAGGATTTCTGCTGTAATGGCTCCATTTCCCAGATAATTATTTTACATAAGATCTGCTTGTTTGCTTTTTTTGTTTGTCTTTCTCGCAGTTGGGGGTCATCACTGCCTATCAGTTTCTCCACTCTGCCAAACTCCTTCGTGTAGCAACTGTTCAGTAGAGCTGCTTCTGTCCAGAATTTCCTCAGCCATCCATAGGGTTACGCAGGAAACTTCGGCCATGGGATTCCCCCACAACCATAGCATAGTCAGATCTTTAGAGGAAGTTAAAAAATAAATATATTTGTAATTGCTAGGAAATAAAATTGCATTGATTTACCCCAATTGATTTACCTCAGCTGACGATCTGGACTCATCCTTGGAACAACAAAAATATTTCAATCCACAGTCTATTTTACTAGAAACCATGCAAAGTCTCTCATTCACATCAGCCTACTTTTTTTTTTTTTTTTTTTTTTAAGAAAAAAACTTCTATGTAACCAAACAACATTTGTATTCAGCTGCTCACTTATAAATAAAAACCATTTTTACACGGGTGGAATGGAGTGGCCCTGTTTTTTTGTTTTTTGTTTTTTTCAGTTCCCATTATTTTATATATTACACACATGTTCTGTCAGCGAAGCTCACTTTGTTATCTGAAACATCTGTGGTACCCTGCTGTGGAGAAGGCCAACACTGCTGCTGCTGTTGCTGCCTGTCTTTATTAGCCACTGATTTGCTGATGTAGTCTTCCAACGACATGCAGCACTCTGCTTCACCTCCACAATGCCGGGGCTGCACAGCAGAAACAATGGGATTTTGTGAACTGACAGAAAGGTCCTGGTGGTTCACAATATGGCAGTTACTGTCGATAGGAAGATATGAAACCAAGGTTTCCTACATGCGTTCATGCAAGCGCTGGCTTTTATATTTCTAAAGAAATGTGTGTGAATTTAGCTGTGAGCTGAAAGGGTAGCACCCTCGCGAGTAAGGTACATGCTCATCCAAAGGAAAGGGCCTCCTCCTTGAGGCTCCCACAAGGTCTGGCTCTTGAGGAGTCACCGTGTTTCTTTTTTTTCTCTCTCTCTCTCTTTTTTTTTTTTTTTTTCCCAGGGAAAAGTAAACTGGATTGATCCCTCTTAGCCTTTTTTTCTGGTGCTTTTCACATAAAATAATCCTCATAATCCTGAGGTAGTGCACAATCCCAAGAAACTCTGGGATCTGCTGTTACTGTATGGATTATTACCAGCTAAATTATTTAAAAATTTGGACTTCACATGAAGCCATGACCAAATTTTAGAAGCTCAACTCAAGGATGAAAAATCTGTCTAAATCTCTTAAATTACATTTTTACAGTTAAAATATTTATGTCACCTGACAGGAAGTGAAGCTATATATATGTATTTTACACACTTTCTGCAAACAGCAGCACCTTGGTAAAATCAGCTTAACCATTTCCTCTCTTAAAAAAATCAAAACCATCTTATCTTTATATGGATGGTTTATGCAACAGATGAGCGAAATATACGCTCCACTTAAGAATCTGAGAAATACGATTGTTAAACCACAAAACTTAACAAGAACATTCAGGAGAAGATGCAAAGGCAGATCACAAAAACACTCGCACGGACCAGGCTTCCAGCTGATGGTGTGCCTCTTACGGTCTCATGTTTTAGGAAACCGCCTTCTAGTACCAAGGTAACACAACAAGAACTTACAGGTGCTTCCCTCCCATTAAAATATATACATATATTTATGACAAAAAAACCTGAGCAGAGTTCTGAGGCCCGTAGGTAAACACAAACCAGCTTTTGGTAGGTTTGCCGGAACTTCCAAGGACTCCGGGCCTGATTCAGAGAACGATTATGGTATGGAAACGCCACATGACTTTTGTCACAGATCTTTTTCATGTAAGTTGGTGTGCATGTGTGTCCAATTCAAGACTCAAAATTGAAGACTTATGTGGAGATAATTATAAACGAAAATAAAGCACAGCTTTTGAAAAACACCCCATTTTCTTTATGAAGTAATTGATCATCAAGCCCTATAGGAAGGTTTAAAAGTTACTGTATAATGAAGTGCTAGTAGCAAGCAGTTTGCTTTATCTTTCATGAGCAAGACTGTGATGACAAGACAAAAGAATCAAGCAAATAAATTGACTAAAAGCATCTCTCCCATTCTTGAAGTATCATTTAACTTCATATTTGCTTTGTTTATATTAAATAGCATTAATACTCCCAAAACATCTAAGTTCTGTGCAAACACAAGAAAGCTCTTTCCACATTTAAAACCAGAACCTCACTTCTAATGCCCTGAAAAATCACCGAGATATGAGAGCAAAACAGTAGGAATGGAATACAGTAGAACAAGCTTCAGAACCGTTCTCTGGGTAATTCTTCTTTTTCCTGCATTCAACAGGAAACCAATCATAGTCAGAGGTTGTCCCTCTGTTCCAAATACATCCTCAGAGAGAAGTGCAATAGCATACTGCTTCTACTGCAGCCACTTACTTAGTAAAGACTGTCTTAGCAATGGTATTTCAAATCCTCGGGAGGCCAGGGAAGTCACAGATGCTTTCCACTACCAGACAAGTACCTGAACAACAGCAAGGATCTGATCTTAAAGTTACAAGATTGTTCTGATTTAGGAGGAAAGTGAAAGGAAGGAATAAAATTAATGTGTAAGCATAAACAAGCCCAAAACTTGGAGATGAACTGAAAAAACAATTATCTTTATAAGTTTTTGAAAACTGCAAACAGATTTATTCAGGACAATCTTCCATCTGTCCAGATCCTTCTGCAGGACATATGCTGCAGATAGCTTTAAGTCAGCATAGTTCTTTATATTAAGTTTTTTATGAAGATATTTATGGTTTTTAAAAAAAGTCCAATGCTATGTTGGAATGGTAGTAATTTCTTCTACCCTTTGTGTATGTCACCGTCTATTGTTACTCTTTTTTTTTTTTTTCATCTGAATATTTAATCCATGCAAAAATTAGTCCCAGCAACTTTTTTTTCTGAATAATGTTTGGCGGTCATTGCTTCACAACTGCAAACAATCCTCTATTGCTATTCAGTGCTACAGACAGGCTTGTTTCACGCTGGAGGTTAGAATTTGATCCTAAGTCCATTAAATCACAGAGTATTTTTAAAGTTTAATCTAGAGAGGATTTAGGTTGTAAACAAAGAACACTATACATGGGGAAAAGAAACAACAGAAAACTATGAACTTATGACTCTAACTCAACCCTGAGTTCAAATTTTGTGTGTGATTTAGCAAGAAAATTTGGGGCTTTCAGCAGCAGCATACACACCCTGGCATGTGGGCAAAGCTAAACTGAGCGTTGATGCTCACATCCAAAACACACATATGGATCCCATTTTCCTATAGACGTGATTCTTCATGTGCAAAACATGTGTCTGACTGGTTTTCTTTAGCTTTTTAAGATGTGCTTCTTTTTCTTTGGTGGGGGCAGGGAGCAGAGAAGTAAATAAATATTGTGTGTGGTACTTGAATCATTACCTACAAAGAAAATGGTCTGGGATGCAACACAAGGTAAAAAGCCAGTACTTCAACTGAAAGTATCAATTTCAGCAAACAACCAAATGCCAACAGTGAGAAACGTAGTCCACCATACAGC
Source organism: Nettapus auritus (assembly GCA_011076525.1). Lineage (NCBI taxonomy): Eukaryota > Metazoa > Chordata > Aves > Anseriformes > Anatidae > Nettapus > Nettapus auritus. The sequence continues at coordinate 19,823,506 of CM021775.1, read as the reverse complement.
TTCTGCAAAACGTTAATCTATCCCACTCTGTAATTGCTAGATAGGAAAGGGAAAAAGGGCTCCAGATGCTAATAACTTGGAAGTGGTAATTAGAGGAGTCCACATTACTGCTGTGGGACTCCCACCTTCCCTTGATTGCTGGAAAGAAAATTTTGTCCAGTGGGTCTCCTTCTCGCTTCCCAAACATGCAGAACTTCTGTGTTGTAAGCTCCCTCTCCGTCTTGATGACAACATCCACAGGAGCTCAAATGGGCCTGTAAAAGTTTTTACTTTCCCCAACACTGGTGGATGCCATGTTTCCCACAGAGTGCACAGGAAAACATGCACGAGGTTATAGGTGACTTAACAGGGAAGTACCACAAGGCCCAGCTTTTAGCCCTATAAGATAAACATTGCCTTCTGCAGTTCCACTCTGACTGGAACAGAACAAGAGAGCCTGCTACCCTTGCTTGAAAGGATAACAAATATCTTTAAAGGCTTGTAGAGCATTTATAATCCTTGGGACTACAGAGACAAAGCAAGTCTGGAAAGGGTCTCAGCATCACATGAGAAAGTAAAAGGAAAAATAATACACTTATCACAAAGAGGGAATGCATTTGTATTATTGTATTAAAATAGCACAAGGCTACAATGACAGGCTATAAATTTTTCTTTTGGACTGAAACCACTATTTTCCATTTCAAGTAACAACAATGTAAGAAAGATGCAGAATTAATAGAAATTATGCTCATAAATTGAAGGTAGGGTGAAAGAAAACCTCAAATTTGGGTATCACTAGGGGAGAAAAAAGTTAACCAGCCCTTAGATTCATTTACACTGCTAACAAACTGACCAGAAAGTAAGCTTGTATTTTACCTATGATGTCCATCTTTATAGTTCTCAGATTCATGACCCAGAATGCTACAGTAAATTCTTGGCAGGGAAAAGCAACTTATTTTCCCCCTGAAATTTATCATCACACATCACATAACTCTAAACCTAATATATGACTCCAAATAATATTAGTACCAATAGTAACTATGTGGTTCTGTAGCAAACAAGAATTAAGTTACAGAAATTCCTCATTTTTACTTTTTCTGATGCAGTATGTCATTTCATTAAACAGACATGAATTATGGAATATTAATTATTAAGACATACACTTACAGACTACCAATATTTTTCCAAACCTTTCTGTTGCTGTTATTTGCTATTGAAACATCAACTGCTCAATAAAAACAAAACAAAACAAAACTAAAACAGGACTGAACAGCAAGAAGACCACTAGCCAGAGCCAACATACATTAGCAAAGCTGGGTCCAGAAGATGAACAATCTCTCTTCCATTTTACAATTCTATGCTACATTTGTTTACTGCATGTAAATCCCCGTGATTTTCTAACAGCTCCATCAAATCTTGAGAGAGAAGTCCTATAACTGATACTGAAATCGAAAAGTCATTTTTTCTTGCCATGCAGAGTTCTAAAAGAGAAGGATTACAAATACTATAAATAAAATAAAATCAGTGCAAAGTTATTTAGCACAGGTGTTCCTGTTATTGTGCTACATTTGGAAAGCCCACACGTTCAGTGTACCTTCAATTCGCACACCCAGCTGCGTGAGGTGGTGGTCTATTGTTAGTTTAGAGGTTTGCAGTAAAAAGCATGAAGTAATATTGGCAAGCTCAGGAGCTTTTTTTTTTTTTTTTTTTTTTTTTTTCTCTCCTTATGATGTTTCCCTGCATCTATTTATCTAGTTCTCCTTGCATTATTTCTGCTTTTATATTCAGCATATTCAAAAGAGGGTCAGACTAGGTTTTAAAGATGTAATGCCATGCTCAAGCCTTTTGAAAACTAAGAGAAAATCTTAAAAGGTTCACCATAATGGAACAAAAATATAAGCATAGCTTTGAACCTGAGGGCTCTCTCACTGCAAGCAAGTGCATTGCCAGCATGTCACAGGTGTACACCACATGAGCAAGAAAAAAATAAAACGCGATTGCAAAGGTGTGTGATGCTGACGGGTCCGAGTCCAGAATGCATTAATCCCAGGGTGAATGTGTGCATCTGTTAGATATTTATGTAGTTCCTACTAGTAGTTTGTACAGATATCTAAGCAGGTGAACGTCAACAGCTTTGAAACCATATGTTAAAGGCAGCCTGCAAGATGGTACGAGAAGGCTATCAGGCATTATGGGTCTGACAAGGGAGGGTGGATGGCTACCGATTATCACATTCCCCAGGTTAGTCAGGGCTCCTGGGTCCTGCTGAGTTAGCTCTGTGACACTGTGGCAAGTGACTCTCCCTCCATTTCTTGAATAAGAGATACTAAACATGACCACAGTGTGACAATTTTCCTTCTTCTATCTCTTAATTCCAGCTTTAAAGAAAAAAAGTGTTTTTTTTGTTTGTTTTGTTTGTTTTTGTAATTATTATTATAATTCCAAAGGTATGTATAAAACACACCTATGTTGAAATCAACTACTTTTAAATGCTGATCACTCTGTTGGAAGAATCACAGAATCACAGAACTATAGGGGTTGGAAGGGACCTAGAAAGATCATTGAGTCCAACCCTCCTGCCAAAGCAGGTTCCTCAGAGCAGGCTGCCCAGGTAGGCGTCCAGACAGGCCTTGAATATCTCCAGAGAAGGAGACTCCACAGCCTCTCTAGGCAGCCTGCTCCAGTGCTCCATCACCCTCACCATGAAGAAGTTCTTTCATATGTTGGCACAGAACAGAACTTCCTGTGCTCTATCTTGCGGCCACTGCCCCTTGTCCTATCCTCACAATCACTGAGAAGAGGTTGGCTACATCCTTCTGTCTCCCACACCTCAGGTATTTGTATATATTGATGAGATCCCCTCGCAGTCTTCTCTTCTCCAGGCTGAACAGACCCAGGTCTCTCAGCCTTTCCTCACAGGGAAGAACATGGAGTCAAAATATGTCTCCTGTTTTTAGGATGAACTCTGAGACTCGGGAATGACTTGAATCTCAGATTGGGTCATCCCCTTTCCCTGCACAGCCTCCAAACCATCAAACTGTATGCCTTGTAGGTACACAGAAGCACAGTTGAATCCAATGTATTTTCAGAAGGAAAAAAAAAAAAAAAAATCAGCTTTAAGAAAAACAATGCACTTCTAAAAAGTGACATTTTGTCTATAATGTTTACTTTCTCTACTACATATCCTTAGCAAGGAATGGTGAGAATTCATTCATCTTTGAATGAATTTTTAAAACATGCTGAGAGATCTCTGGCTGAAATGTGCGATTTTTGTTGTTGTTATAAGCACAGAGCAGTAGAATCCAAAAACTATCAGTTTATGCACCACTTTAACCTAGACCATTGTTTCTGCTACCATACAAGACTTTGGGGAAATAAAAGGAAAATTGTTTACACATTAGATGCTGAGTTTCAAAAGGGCTGTTAGGAAAATTTTCCTTCAAATTTAAATTTTCAGTAAAAATGGAGAAAACAAATCTCTCAAATCCCCTCCACTTCAAATAGCTTAGCAACTACCTTGAACCCTCAGTGGTTCAAGATACTCTCCAACATAAGGAAATCAAAAAACATCTCTGGAGTCCTATAAGATCCTATTGCTAGAGGTGTAATTCCACCTTTGAAAATCTTGGTGCAACTAAGTGTATTCATCAAGAGTGGCAATTTCATTTTGTCCTCAATAGTTCATATACATATACAGTGCTGCAAAAATATGCCTTCCCCCCACTTTGATATATTATGGCTTCACTGGAAAAGATTCAGAGAAGATCCAGATGTGTCTTGCAGTTTAACAATACTCAAACTCTGCTGCCAAACCAGTCCATAGTAAAACCTATGAATTTCATCAGCTACACTGAGACTGCTGCTAAGTGCTTCTGGGAAAAAATAAATAAAATAAAAATAAAATAAAAAAAAATCTAATCACACCTACAGAACTTCTCTTCCCATCCTCTTGTATGTCTACTTTTTATAACATCAAAACACATACTCTGTACTCTCCCCCCGTATTTCCTGTCCCAAGACTTTGTTCATACCCTAATGCTTCACAACATAATTAGCTTGCCCCAATTCCTAGAAACAAAACATTCACCCCCTTCTTTTGCCCCAACTTTCAAAAACCTCTCACAAGGGTCCTCTTGTATTTCCCCACAGGGGTGGGGAAATACACCCCTTAATTACTTTACACTTGGTACAAGAGAGAATAATCAAGCCCATCTTTATTATTTTGCTTTACTTTCATGAAGCACAGCTGATAAAGAAGGTATGCATGGAAACTTGGTGGTTTACCAGAGAATCACTGCCTTTTTTGTCCTTTGAGTGCCCTGCAGAACACCCCTACACATTCACCGGGTCTAGCTCTGGCACATCTGTGTCTAGCACTGCACTAGCACAGCTCCATGTAAAGGGCAAAACAATAAATGACATCACCATTATGTATTAAAAATGATTTTTTTTTTTTTTTTTGGGGGGGGGGGAGGGGATACGTTATTTGGGGGTGGAGAGGGGGTGCTTTGGGTGGTTTCTATAAAATATGCCCCAAACATTCTCAGGAATAGAACTCAGTTTAATTAAAATTGAGAAAAATCAGTCTCTCATCCTTCTGTTTAAAAAATGAGGATTCATTTATTCACTTTAATTCAAAGATTAAATATGATTAAAATTTCTATAAGATGTCAAGCTTTTCTGAAATAAACTGCAGTGGCCATCAAAATATTGATAGTCATTGGTAAATTACTTCTGGTGTTTAATCAATGTTATTTTTTTATCATCCAATTTTTTCTTCAAGTCAGCTTCTAACACTAAACTACATTTCATCAAGGTTGGTAAAATGTTTAGAAAGGAACAGATGTCAGAATATGGGGATTGCCAATAACACTGATGGAAGCCAGTAATTTCTTTCCTGTCCAAAGGCAAAAGAATAAAGAATAATCTAGACTGTATACAATAATACAAGATTTACTACAACATTAATGGCTATAAAAAGTAAAAGTATACAAAAGCTATCTCTGTTTTTTCAGCCCATCACTAAGGGCAGTGTTTTTCAATTTGAGATTTTTTTTTTTACTGGAAAATTAAAGGTCTATGTATTCTTAAACTTTCAAATATCCATAAAATACAGATGAAGAAACAGGCTAGCATTAGTTGCTTCCAAATATACTCGTATATTAGTCTGTTGTGTAAGTTAATAATTTTGCCAAATCTCAAAAAATGTGGATGCAATCTTTCCTTTAAGAAAGCTGCTCAGCTTGTTATTTACAGATTGTAACATTTACATAAGAGTTTGGTTTAACAAGAGATATAAATATAGATAAAACCCTTAGGACTTCATTCTTTAAACTGCCCTCTAAAAATCTGCCCTACAATTTGCACACTGAATTTTGTGCAGACTATTCTTGGAAGCCTTTTGTGAATTAGGGAGAACTGACTTGAAACAGGGACTGGTTAATCACAATTTTGCAAATTGTACGTAGCAATCATCCTCACATTGTGAAATTCAGATCTATAAAATGCTGATGTTCTAAAGCTGAAAAATAAATTAGCTAAGTAGGACTACTTTGCTAAGAGAAAAAAAAAAAAAAAAAAAAAAAAAAAAAAAAGAGTATAAGACCCCTTGCAAAGAAATCCTTAAAATAAAAATAATTAAAATAACAGAAGTGGCATTGTGACTAAGTAAAGTGCATCTCCCATTCTCAACTTCAAGCCCACCCTGAAAAAAATTCTACCATCTGACGTTTCTAAACTGCCCCTACACTCGTATCAACACTCACCTGAACAAATCAGGCAAATTATTTTAGTGACAGGAATAACTCTTAGTGACAGGAATAACTTTTAGTGACAGGAATAACTCTGTGGGAGGCTTACTGTTTTAGAAGGGTTCTTTACATTTCTTTACAATCTGGAAAAAACACTCCAGTGGAGGAAAGACTGGTAAAACTTCACTCTTTCATGCATCTATCACTGAAAGTCATCTGTGCACCTAATCAAAGCTGCTTTGATTATATATCAGGACCATCACTTGAGTAACAAATGTAGCAATATGGATATATGGATATAATATTTTACGGTGCAAGTTGAATTCAAACACTTGAGAATAATAGCTGACAACTGAATAATTTGAGGGAGAAGGAGCAGACGACGTGGAAAAGATGATGTTTCAAAGAAGACATTTTTTGCTCTGCTTTCAAGCTGCAGTTAATATAACTTCATCACCATTTAGAACAAAGCTGACTCAAGAGTCTTCCTTTCTGCACAGGTTTTGCAATTCCTAACATTTAGTATAAATGAAGGTCTCTTTCTATTTATTTTCCCTTATCTGTTGCAGAAAGACCTTGCAGAACTGTCTGTTTTGAGTGTACAAGGATATGCTGAAATTCATGCAAAATATTTTCTGTTATCAATGTAATTATAATGACAATAACTTTCCATTGGGGTTCAGCGGTGACACAGTATGCGTTCATTGCCTTGCTGCCATTCCAAGCCTCCTCACTATGGACACAAGTTACAAACAGTGAAAACTCTGTTTTCATGATGTTGATCTTCCCAAAGGTCAGGTTTCTTACCTCAAACATTCCAACAGTTGCTTAGACTGCATTTCAGGAATTTTGTGTAACATTGCTTCTAGAAAGCAAATATTTATGTTAGTAAATACCATAAAAGTATTAATGTTATACAGGTATTCTCATTACTTAACTGCTAAATACGAGAAAGAGAACTTTAAACTAAATGGAAGGAAATGTGTGGTATTTGCATATTAAACTTTACTGTGTTACTTTAGCATGTTAAGAGCTGTATCAAAGACTAAGTCCAGCCATTAACTCTTTTAATGGGGATTAATGTTTTTAGAATTAATATGAACTCAGAATTCATACCTTTGCTATAGAGAGCAAGCAGAGGTAGAAAGCCCTACAAAGAACAGAACAAATCTGTATTACCAGGAATTCATAAAAGTAGTGGTCAGGAAAAAAGATGACTCAGTGCCTTAGAGAAGGGTGAAGTAAGGGTATTCCTTTTGAATGGGAGAGGCTCACATTCAGGTCTGGCTCTGAGCAAGGTAGATCAGGGATTTAGCTTCTGACATCATAAATGAGTGTCCTGAGCAGACTGTCATTCTGGTCCAGCACATTCACTCACACAGTCCTATTGGAACTCAGTCTTTTTCTCTTCCCCCCCCTTTTTTTTTTTTGACCTTTTTCTTTTTTAATTGGAGCAAGCATTAACCTACAGCTTCATCAGCATAAGTGAATGCCAAAACAGTTCTATAACATGTCTCAGAATATATATCATTTATTCAGATAGAACAGCTTGAACAATCTTGGCCAATGGCTGTATGAAGCAGAACTTCTTAACGTCTGAAAATTGTGCATAATAAAAAGGAAACTCTCCTTTCGGTTCCATCACATCACTCAGATTGGAACTGAGATTTGCAGAGGTAGAGAGGAGCATCTGCCTTCATCACCTCTGCTTCTAGACACCTTGGAAGCCAAGATTAGGTCACGAAAATCTTCCTTTATATATATATATATATTATTAATAATAATAATAATTCAAAAATACCTTCCTTGTTAAAACTGTGAGAGAATCTTTCCTGGTATGAGGCAATATGAGAGACTTAAAGCAGAGAAAGACTGCAACTGGAAAGGAGCCTTCCAGGAACAAGATCTAGACTACACAACGTTCCTAGCAAAACTTTGGAAGATTCTTGTTTGCTGTTCTGAAGACAATGTGCCACTGAGACCAAATGTACTAATTCCGATTTTCAAATATACATTTCAATGAGTTTTGACTTTGAATATAGGACAGTAAATAACCCATTCATCATACACAAAATCTTAAATATCACCTTAGCCACTTCACCACACTGAAAAATACTGGCAGCACTGAACTTGAGTGACATTGATAGTAGGGTCATAGTTGGATCAGATGATCTCGAAGGTGTTTTCCAACCTTAATGATTCTGTTTCTCTGCAAATACTGTACATTTCAGAAGTAAAATGCACAAGGCTACATTTTTTAAAATGAATTTAATGTAATGAGGCCAAAAAGTAATTTACTTCATCAGTTTGTTGAATCCATTGTGTCAGTAATCAGGCAAATGTCTTTGTTGTTTTCCTGAGTATTTCTACTGAAGGATTTTATTCTTCCTACACCTACATTTATTCATGACCTCAGAGCATCCTTTTATTTTTCTTGAATTTGTTACTGTGTTTTAGGCAAAGATATTTCAGAAACAGAAAATTAACATGGCTTTCAAGTTCATAGCACTTAAAATGGTTATATACCCAAAGAACCCCAAAAAGGCCCTAGCACTTGGGATTCACAGGAGCAATGCATGGGGATTTGTATTATTTCTCATTAATGCCTCCAGAATAGCAGTTGCCAGTGCAGGTAGGCCACAGTACATGTACTGAAAGTACAGCTGCTCTCCAATAACTCATTCTGTCTGGTGACCCAGACATTAGGATGCTTACTGTCTGCATATGACTCCTTCACTTCAAGGAAAGCTGTACAAAACTAAAACAGCTCATGATATGTCAGCCTTTGGATGGATACATCAAGTACTGTCTCATTTTGTTACTGCTTGAGAAGATTTGACCTTGGGGCTCTAACAAATCACACAAACTGCCTGGACAACACAAGCCAACACTATTCCACACAATCCAGGAGGCTCTCAGGGCACCAAGAGGTATCTACTTAAGAAAACTGCAGGCAGCTGACTTAGGAGCAGAGTGGAATGCTGCTTTAAAGTTCTCCATTGTTATTATTATTACTTTAAAGGAGTATTTCGGAATTGCTGCAGTTGTCTGCTCAAGGCTGATCACAGGTTCTCAACAGCAAAACCCAAAAATGCCGGACTCTTGCCAGATGCTGCTGCCCATGCTCCAGAGAGCAGCAGAACTTCATGATGCTGCTGCCATGGAAGGTAAAGGGATAGAGAACCTGGCTCAGTGAGCCACAGGCTCAGAGATACTGCTAACTAAAAACCAAATCCTCAAACCCTTAGAAAAATCTACATATCAGAGGCTGGGTATGTTAAAACATCCTAGAGTTTTTCATTTAGGCTCATCTGCAATTTGAACTTATATTAATTACCATATTTTGTGTATACTCAGCAACAAGCTGGTATAGCCTGCAGGCATCATTAGGTTGTTTCAAATAACACTGATCTGATTGTGCTCTCCTTACTATCTAAATACAACTTTGGTCCATGAATGGCTCTACCAAAGAGAGTTTGACCATTTCTTCTCAAGAGAGAAGAGCATGAAGAGGACCATGAGAGAGGGAGCAGGGAGAGTCTGGCTCTCAGGCTTGCCCAGCACAACAGTATTGGTGCAAGTGAAACCACCTTCGACCCAGGCTTGAATTGTACTCTGCTGTGGGGCTGCTGCAGCAAGCCTCCATTTCATCTGCACCTCTCCCAGGCCTCTGCATGCTCTTCCCTAAACCAGTTCTCATGAAACTGTTCATCAGCTCAGAGGGAGCTACAGGTCCTGGTACAGTCTTGTGAAAATTTGCAGTTGTCATGAGTTTCCATTTATTCTCATCTACAGCTAGATTGTGATCCTCTGAGACTACTATAGGTAAATGCAAGGAAGAGCAAAAGTGTTGAAAACTGGTCTCTTTGGAGACATTCATAAATAGTTCTTCAACTACATCCACAAGGGTGAGAGATCCTGCCCTTATAATTATAAAACACTAAGAAAACCTGGAGGGACTAAGCTATAGCAAGCCATGCATAATGGAAGTGAACTTTAATGCAGGTTGACATGACACAACACCTTCTTCACAAAAAATAAAAATAAAATAAAATAAAATAAAAAAATAAAATAAAATAAAAAAAGATGACCATACATATGGTAATGAGTTTTCAAATAATATACAGAGAAGTGCAATAAAACTAACGAAATCTGTTGTGGTGTTTGTTTTTCACTAGAATTTTCATGGCCCAATACCTTGTACAATTCTTTCAGCAAATTGCATTTGTATGTTTGAAGCTATCTACTACCTTGGCTGAACACGTGGAGCTGTTCTACACCAGTTGCAGATATGTAGGTTAACTTGGATAATTCTGAACTCATTTGGGGGTAATTTCACCTGTTTACCAATATTTTTGGAAATTTAATTTATAATCTCTGTGATTATAAATAAACAACTATAAATGTGTATTGCATATAAAGATTTGAGTAGACACTCACAATTTACTTAGTTCCCTTTGAGGGGAATGAGAAAGACACACAGTACTTTCATTATCTGTCCCTAAGTGTTTTTTGTCAAATTTTGATTCTACCACCATTCTTCAGTGACAAACATTAGGTATGACATTTTTTGACACAATGTCAATAGTGACATCAGTAATATTTGACACAAGGCACATTGGGGTTATTTGATGCAGACAATTGGATAGCTCAAGGCACTGGAGAGCCAATGCATAAAGAGTTTTACCTCCAAATCACCAGTGTATATCTAGCCCAGTGTTTTATAACTGCTACCAACTGATGGCTCCTCAGAGCTTATACAGAAGGAGTTTGCATGTATTGAGCAGATGTCTAGAAAACAAAAGTCAACACAATAAATTACATTAATCTGTGTCCTATGATGAAACACCATGGACTGAATAGCCAGCAAAGCTATTCTTCTACTGCTATCTGTAATTCCTTTTAAAAATGGTTGAATCCCAAAGGAGATATGGGAGGATCAAATGAGTCAGAGCACTACAGCTCTAGTCTCCTTCTGAATAAGATTTCTGTCTCAACAGCTTTCAGTCCCATGGATTACATTAACAGTTAAATACACTTATGGGAAAATACAAATGTGAAATGTTACTTTCAATGATATTTTCCAAATATTTCACAATTGCCTAATATACAGGACTCACAAATACTGAATAGAAACAAAGTGAATTACATATATGATCACTCTAGAATTTCCTGGAGTGCCACAGTCCTGATTAAACAAAGCACTTCTACCAACATCCAATAAAGCACTTATCTAGGAGCTGAGTCTTGCAATATCTATTAGGCACCTGGCTGAGTTCCTGAATCCTGCAAGAGGCACCACCATTACGCAAAACCTTGGAAGTTCTGGATATGAACAAGAAGAGGTGTTAGTTCTGGGTACATAAGAACCTACCCGGACCTATATGGACAGTCACCTGAATAAGGTGCCTAGACACTCTGAAAATTTTATATTACTAAGCATCACACGTAAAGATTTAAGAATCTAAATTCTATCACATAGTGTATGAATCTGGTCTGGAGCAGATATTTAACATTTGTGTCTTGTTTTAGGGTTATGGTCATGTCCAAACATCACCAGCACCTGCAACTTCACATGAGTGAAAAAAAAAAAAAAAAAAGCAAATGTCAAAAAATAAGGTTAATGTATATGCAGAGTGTACTCATTTTTTCTACTTTTTACTTTATATTGTTTTTGAAAAGAAGGGCCACTTTAGCCTGTTTGTCACAGGCAGTCATCAATATGACTACACGTTAGATTTGAGGGCCGTGTTCAATCAGTAGCTAGAACCAACAGTTAGGTTACCTTCAGATTTTTCTGTGTGTGTATATAGATATATTTTTATTTTTTTTTAATAGACTATTCCAACTCCCAGACTCCTTCATTGTTCTGGAAATTGTGGTTTCAATAATGAAAAAAAACACCATCCGAGCTGGGAATCAAAATACATGAAATATGCTCACTGTCTCTTAAGAAATTATCCCACATTGTTATATATCATAGAAAAAAGGCAAAGCACATTTTGTTAATGATGTGTTTGGATATCCTGTCATATTGCAACTTCTCAAACAAGTTACATGAATAAAAATGCAAGAACAATATGTATTTCACTGCAACAAAAAACATTTCTGGAGCAAACGGATGGGCTGAACCATGAAGAAGGCTGGCAGTGCACCACTTCCACAAAATAAACTTCCATAAGACTTCACAGAAACCAATACCACAGCATATTCCCACCTGTCTCTCAAAGTCAAAATGGATATCAACCATTCAATACATGCATGTAAGCAACTGGAATTTTCCCAACCTGACGTTAACAAAGCTAGAGCAAGTAGTCCACAATTCTCACCACTCTCAAAATTCAAAAAAATTCCCCTCTAGAAAGCACAAAGATGCTAACCAGTGATAATAGCCTCTTTCCACCACATTATTTAAAACATCAGTTATGTGATCAAGCCTCATTTTGCCAGAAGTTTCACATCACAAGGTACATCGCATGCTTCTTGGTCCAACATTTTTGGGCAGCATTGTTCTAGGCACATATAAACACTCTCATGAGAGGGCTGAGTTTATGATATAATTCCAGCATGAACAGCCACTACATTTCTGTTTGTATGCCTTTACCCAAATAAAAACACCCATCTCTCCATGGCTGGACAACCCACTTTTATTAGTGGACATCTGTGTAATTTCCATAGCCCTAACCTAATGTAATCTCTCCCTTCCATTGTGAGTGCTGTTAAAGCCTCATTTCTGTGTGGGAAAATTCAAGGAGATCAACATCATTTTATGCCTCAACCATTCACTTCTTCAGAGATTTAATAGTATGTAGAGAACACGAAAAGGGAGCTCACTGATTACCACAACCTAATAGTAAAATCACATAACTGGTTCAGCGCAGAAATTATCTGTAGAATCAACTGAGACTGTGCTTTGTTGTGCTGGTTTTAAGGTCAGATGGTACAGCTTTGTAAATCATGGCCTTGCAAATCACAGCTTTCTAAATCCCATGACAGACTACCATGGATGGGCTGGAATTCAACCTCAGCACGCACTTTCAAGCTTTGTAAAATGCTAAATCTTAGCCCAAATTTCATTAAAACCTCCCTCTGTTAACAGGCTAAACATGAACCCTACAGTGAAAGTCCTCAGAACTTTAGTTAGGAAGTTTTCAAAATCCAGACTTTCAAAATTCAGCCTGTCTGCAACTTCCCCCCCCCCCCCCCCCCCCCGACCTTTCTCTCACTAACATTCCTCTTCTGAACAACATAATTTCTATGGTCTGTGCAAGTGGATTACTACTTACTGTGCAAGTGCACAGTAAGTCCACACACTAAAAAGGCAGGTGTCACTGACACAATAAAACCTAATAGCTTCTTCAAAACTGTTAAAGAATTTTTAATTCATAGATCACTTGCCCAGTAGCCTGCAATGGCTCCTCTGGAGCCGTTACGATCTATCAGGTCACTGTAGTGCCATATATGCACATTAAGTACGCATGCAAAAATCATTAAGATGTTGGTGATGACAAAATTTACTCTGCAGGCTTGATAAAGATCATTTTTCTTTTTCACTGAAACATTATAACATTCATTCAGCTGGTAGAAAATTTTATCTGGTGATCCCCCCAGACAAGAAAGCTTACCCTACACAGCTCTACAGCTGTTTGAAGTCATTCTTATCAGTTCAGCTTACAATTAACAGAGTTTCTCCCCTCAAATAGTCCAGTAGAAAGTCATTAGCAAATCCTTCAACTAATGTGCTACTCAAGGTATGGCTCTGTTTCCTACATTACTGTTATTTATTCTGGTATTTTAGCTAACATTTAAACACTGTAAAAAATAAATATTCACCCCCAGAGAGAATTTGCAGAGTCCAGTTAATTTGAACCCTGAATGATATTTTAAAAGCTGAGATATAGCCCCTTGAATAAATGCAAAAGCATTTACAGAAAACCTTAATTATGGCATGCAGACATAGTGTGGAGGTGCTGCAGCATGCTTGGGGAAATTATAGATTTTTTGGTAATTTTTATAAAATCTTTGGGAGGAAAAAAAAAAAAGAGCACCATTCATTCTGCATCAGATAATGAGAAATGTATTTTACCAACCAGTTTTCTGCCACTGTGGGTTGATGATATGCCTGTTTTCTTCTGGCCCATTATCTGAGTACTTGAACCCTGGATAACAATGAGTTCATAGAGAATGAAAGTGCTAGGCTTTAATTGTATGTATTTAGTCACGCAAACAGAAGCAATGGCCTGAGAATGGCTAGTTAGCCAGTGACAGCATTTAGCTTCAGAACCTACTCAGAAGAGCTATTACAAATTGTACTGATATATGCTGGGCTAGCGCAGCAAAATTCTCAATTTAACCTTGTTGCTGAAATAAGTTTTGGTGTCTTTTAAATGAAATCCCCACTGCTGCTAATATCCTGCAAATAAACATCATTAAAAAAATAAGACACTGGAAGAATGTGTGGTTTATGTTAAAATTTTCCCTGTCAATCAATTCTGCATGTCTGCATGAAACTGATGATCGCATCATCATGTTAGTTTGCCTGACTTGCTCAGCACAAAGAAGGTGGGAACATTTTCTCAAGCAGGGATGTCAGCACTTGAAAAATCAATCACCATCTGTGCTCATTTTCTGAAAGGGAGAAAAACAACCCCTGTTTAAGAATACACTAGAACAAATAACTTGAATGTTTGAAAATAAACCACAGGGTCAAAGAAACTTTATAATGAAACGGAAAAGAAACAGTATTGCTGTGTTTTTATCACATTGTGCCTACGTACTTTATGCATCACAATCTTGATTCTAAAAATAGATATTAATAATACCTCCAGACCAACTGCATGTGAAATGCATACAAACAAGTTATTTTAAAGCCTAGAGTTTTACCTCCTTCTATAACCGAACCTTGCGCAACTTTTTCATTCAGCTCACAATACATCACTGTAAAGCTACCAAGATGGAGATGACAGAAGAAAGCAAAACAAACGTACTGTTCCAGTCTGCTTAACCTTACATCTAGAGCTAGACCTTATGAATTTTAGCTTTAATTTTCTTGTTGGTTTCATATTGTTGTTGCTTGTTTTGGGGAGGTTTCCTCTATAAATAACCAACTGTTCTGATAAAAGTTTTTAAAGTACCAGGAGCAAGACGGGAGTATTACAAATGCTATCGAGTACAATGAATATCAATTAATCAAATTGTAAAACACTACAAGAGCTCACAATACACAAATAGCAGAGAGAATTTTTGCTGCAGTGTTGCTCCTTTTCAGTAGCACAACTGTGTGAAAAATACCAGTTTAAAAGTGTGCTGAGGCAGCAAAACCATTTAATACTCCACAAACAGTTATCTAAGCCAATGTCCAATAACTAGACAGTACTGTAATGTGACCTACATACTAACAAAATCATTTTTATACATGGGAAGAGACCAGACATTTAGCCACTTGATACCAGTTAGATAACTGATACAACTTTCAGAGTATTTCCCCACACACACACACAAACATCATAGCTAAAATGTGTATTGTATTTTATTTCTTTTAAAGCCAGACTGGAACTGGAGTTCCAGCTCCCAGCCGTCTGTCTGTTCTTCGCAATTGTTGGGTTCAGTTCTCAGCCTGATTTTGCCTTTCCAGAACTTTTCTCCTACCTATTACCCTGGAAGGAAGTGGGTAGAAACCAGCAGTTTTAACATCTCTACTTATACCTAAATGTTGACCAGATATCTAACACCAGTGAAGTATTTTCTTCCCCTGAAAACATTAAGAATTTTTTATTAAAAGAGATTTGTCTTTTGAGGCGTATGGGGGAGGGAGCAATTGCATTGCCCTTTAGACCACTCCTTTCTTCCCCCTCTGTACTAATTTTTAAGACATTGAGAAACCCCCTCTGTGAACCCTCTTACGAGGTCTCACCCATATTTCCAAATCCAAGAAGTCCCTCCCCTCTATTTCTGTCCATCTCCACGAGATTCTGACACCACCATCTTGGTTTTTCCATCAGACCCTAACCAAACCGGGCTTCACTTATGGGAACAGCTGCCATCCAACCCTCACAGCTGTACCCTTGGCCACATCGGGGAAGTTCCCTTCCCTCCTTGGATGTGCAGATTGAGCCTGACACATGCCCACGTCCTGGGACTACGTACCCCTGC
Organism: Nettapus auritus; assembly: GCA_011076525.1. Taxonomy (NCBI): domain Eukaryota; kingdom Metazoa; phylum Chordata; class Aves; order Anseriformes; family Anatidae; genus Nettapus; species Nettapus auritus. The sequence continues at coordinate 19,807,625 of CM021775.1, read as the reverse complement.
AGCCTGTGCTCAGACTGGCATCCTCACAGAATTCAAGATATGAGGGATGGTCAAGGTGACTCCTGCCTGAGGCCACAAGCACGGCAGGGTGATGGTATAAGAGGCCCCACAGGATCTTCTCTGGGGCTGCTCAAAGTGCTGGGGACAAGGATGGAGATGATGACAACTGCCATTCTGCTCTTACTACTATGATTTGTCCCAGCCAAAGAGCTGTCTCAAAGTGAGTAAGCAAGAACAGAGTCCCCCTTGGCTGCTTGGGCCCTCTCAGCAGAGTGTATTTAGCACACCATTCCTCTCAGCACTTTGAGAGCTGCATCAGAACAAAGAAGGCTCACTACACTACATGGTACAGAAAACTAGGAGAGTACATTGTGTATGAAAATTTGAACTGTGCTGAAAAAAATATTTTAAATATTTCAATCAATATGGTTTTAATCATAAATTGGCGGTTGTCAACAACCCTTAAAAAATATTAGTTGTTCTCGCAGAGAGAAAAAAAGTAGTGTGATTGCCAGGGTGACAATACTGTATCGCTCACACTGTTTGTGCAATACATTTGTTCATCTCATACAGTACCAAGCATAAAAAAGACAACCATCATAAAAAAAGTCAGGACTACTGTAATTGGTATTGGTAACTAAATTGATACTCTTAGCAGTGGAGCCAAGCCTGGAAGGTCAGCCCCTTGAAATAACATATTTGGCTAATTTGGAAAAGTTTGCATTGACAATGTCTGTCAACAAAGAAGAAATTTGATCCACAAGGCTCAAAAATCCAGCAATTCTCAACACATTTATTATAAGTTATACTTGAGACATGTACTTGAACAGAATAGTACAAAAATGAACAAATTACTTAGAACTCCCTTTCATTTGCTTTCCTGGAGTTGTTCTGCCAGGAGTTTTACACAAATAAAAACACTGACAACTGCTAAAGTTGACTTAAATATGGGTCTTCATTTACTGAGAAGTATTAGTTTGCAATAAAAAAAAAAAAAAAAAAAAATTAAAAAAAAAAAAAACCTATGTAAATAAAGATGCAGTGTTTCACATGGGATTGCTATGTTATTGAAAGCACACTAGAATAGGGTTAGGAAAACGCAAATCAGTGTTGTAGGACTGTTTGACTCTTTAGTAAACAGAAGCCAAACTCTGTCAGTTCTCAAATAAGAGAAAATACTTGCTAAAAGCTTCAAGATGTTGGGAAGAATATGCCCTACAATGCCAATTTACTGCAATAAACCTAGCTCAGTAACTAGACTTTGGGCTTTGTTGTGTCTCATATTCTGAATGCAGAAAAAAAAGAAAGAAACAAGACCTCTGTGCCTCCTGCTACTGGGTAAAGAGCCTGAAGAGGACTGAAAACTGACAGCTCCTAAAAAATAATAAAGCAAATAAAGCAACAAGTAGAGGCAGAAACAGTGATTCTCAGGAAGGACTGAAAGAGTCAGAGCTGCTAAACTCATTAGCATAGGTAGATCTGTTAAAAATTAAACTTTCAGCAGAAAATTTGGTTCCAACCCGAAACTGGCCAAAAATTGACATTGCAATATGGCAATGTTTACTGTGGAGAAGTCAAAACACTTTCCTTAAATTCTGTCATTTGTATTTTTATATGCTGTATTACAATATAGTGTAACAATCTAAAAACATGAGATATAAACTAGGCATTTCAACTCCATCAAAACATTTGCATAGCTTCCACTGGAGAAGAAAAAAAAAAAAAAGAAAGAAATATATATAATATATGCTGGTAGTCATGTCTTTCAAATTAAAAGCTTTCACCATACGAAACATTTTTAATTTTTTAATTTTTTATTTTTTAATTAGTTTGTGTGTAATGATCTGTCCCCACAAAAGGAAAGAAAAATTCTGAGGAATAAAAATCAAGCAGAGTAAATGGTTGGATGTTTAAACTGACAAGAAAAAATGAGCAGCTCTGAACAAGACTGGTCTATATAACTGCTACTGCCTGCTGCTCCCTAGAACAAATAACACACACTGAGTTCCCCTTGTGCCTTGGGGTTTTGCTAACTGGGAAATGTCTCCTGGTCCTCGTTCTCAGGATAAGGATGAGAACCCTGCCACTCCCCATGGGACCTGACAGGGGTTGGCCTCACTCATGTTTTAACACTCCCCAAATAACTCACCCTGTGCAGCTACTTGGACAACTTTTGCTTCATATGACCAGGATTGTCACAGTTCTAGCCCCCTGTTTAGTCAGGGGAGAGATGCAGGCTCCAACTGTGAGAATTTTCAACACCTTAAGTTAGACAAAACACCCAAACCCTAATGCATAAATTGTGGTCTCCCTGACCCACCAGCACATCCCTTTCTCTGTCTTCTCTCTACACCCTTCCAGGAAAATTTTGGTTTTTAGCTGAAAACCAGAAAGTTGTGTTCAGGTTGTTTTTTGTTTAAAAGATACAAATTGTCTTGAAGTACTTCTAGGGTAAATTGGGGGGGGGGGGGAGAAGGACTCGTTTGGCAAAAGCATGTCCAGTTTGCAATCTTTAAAAAACATAATAATAATAATTAAAAAAAAAAACTGTTAAGTCTTACATTTTTTCCATCAGTACTTTCCCTTTTCGAAATGTCTTCACTATGAATATCAGACATATAAAAAACAGATCATTATGAACTTGTGCAATGGACATGAGTTAAAGAAGAAATCCATTCAGTGAAAAAATAGAGATTAAAATATGCATTTTATACACATTTGTTCTCAAAGGGTGTTTCACTAGGATATTTCAATTATTTCAATAAACACCAAAAAATTATGCCCCCATGATAAGGAGTAAGACTTGGTCAAAGTTTTTGTTTAAGGTCATGTTTGAGTATTAATATTTAAGCCAACATAAGACTGGAAGTAGTACAGCAGTTGCAGGATATGTGTATACTTAAAAAAAAAAAAAAATTAAAAGCTACAGTGCTGTAGATTTCTTATTATTAGTAGCATAAAAAATTAGTACAGAAAAAGAAATTTCACTTCTACTTTCATATTTCTTTAGATCTTAACGTGACATTAATGAGCAAATACACACTAGGATGATGATCACACTGTAGGATAAAATGGCTCATATACTGTGTTGATAAGTTAAGATGAAAGAAATCCAGAACAAAGACACAACAGTATTGTGGAGATATGTTTAGATTCAAAAATATTTGTATCAGTCAAAGATAGAAACACCCAAGACAAAAAACAACTGATAAATAGAAACATCCACTTTTTCCAATTGACTGTATAATAAATAGACTGTATATATTAAAGCATTACTCCATTACTATGCCTACCTGCCACATGCAATACATAAACACATTATATACATATTTTCCATCTGATCTCTGATGCATTTGTAGCTTCTATTGAACATCAATGCCATTCCCAAGCATTTGAGGAAAGAATTTAACTTACGGGAGACAAAGATGCTCAAGTGGAAACAGTACTTACACTGAAATCCTGACACCCAATGATGCAAGACTGTAGTTGAGGTGCTTTTGAGTAAAATCTGAGATGATTCTTCCTGAATCTCAGAATAAAGCATTACAATTTGCACTGAGCAGTCTATTGGACTATGCTAGAGAACTTCATAGGAAACATGGCTGCAAAATCCAGAAAGATTTCTTGAAGGGCATGAGGAGCATGTAATAGGATTGCAACACCCTCCAACCCCCCAAACCATTCCTATCCTAACTATGAAAATTAGCCAGATGACATTTCTTCATTTATAGTCTTTTGGGGACCTTCCTTTTCAATAGCAATCATGCACCACAGATTCTCCTCTCCATTTTCTTTTCCATCATATGAAGAGGTGTTTTCATTTTTATTTATTTTCTCTTCTCATGCTGACTGACTAGTTTACTTTATACATCATGACACTATTCCATCACAACACGGCACTGCTTCCTCATAGTGAGCCTGGTCATTAGATGAATCGCTCTGAAGTGTTAATATTGCTACCCAAAAGAGATGAACCATGAGCATCGGAGATGGATGAGAAGGGATTAGAGAAGTCTACAGGACTGGTAACAGGATTGGTAAGAATTTACAAATATGTCAGATAGAGTGGCCTATCATTTTGATTGACAAGAACTACTATTTGCAAATTGCACTTCCATGAACATCTCCAGTACTCTCACCAATCAAGAATCTAAAATAAACATTTAAAATATAGATATATAGATATATAGATATAATTTTTTTCTAATGGCATCAACCTAGTGCCATGTCAGGTTAACAGAAAAGCCACTTTTGAGCAATGAAAAGCTGAAGCAAATACAAAAGGTGCTCTGAAAAGATGCTGCAGTAGCCAGCCATTTACCATTAAGAGGGAAGAGGAGGTTATTGTCCAAAAGAAAACTTTCAAACAAGTATGATGTATTATATTTTAGGAATAAATACTGAACTTGACCAGACAGTTCATACCAAATGCTACTTTTTTATTATGTTTAATACAATGCCTTTAAACACAAGTAATTTCAGCTAGAAACTATAACTATTTAAAAGTTCTGCCTAGCAGCTCCATCATGAGTCAGGTACTCTATGTAAAGGTGTGCTGAGGGAAAAGTAAAAAATAAAATAAACAAAACCACATACTTGGGTAGTTGGGATACTCTTTGTCTTACTGAAGAGGAAACGTCATTTATCCAAGAGTAAATAATGGTGATATATATCAATCTTACTGATTTTGCTTCTTATCCCCAGTTAATTGGAGTTCACAAAAATAATTGTCTAATAATATTATTTTGTGATTTTACAGCTACTCGTGTTGATGCTAAGTGAAGGACACAAGCAGTTATTCTCGATCATGTATTTGCAAAACCCTGGATTGAGAATGATTTGAAGAATTGCTTGTTTGAACTTTTTCCACTAAAGATAGGTCCACAAGGCACTGCACTGAAATAGGCAGGCTAAACCTAAATTAGGATGAATTAGCCCAAACAGAACACCAGATTAAAACAGCTATATTCTTTTCAGGTATAAAGTTTTACATCAAGTAAACCAGGTATTTTTTTCCTAATATATTCTGTTAAACATTTACAAGTTTTTACAAGATGCACACATCTCTGCTGTCCCATCCTGAACTCAGCCCTGGGTCCTGCCAGGGCAGAAGATGCACACCAAGCCCTAGCACAACATTCTGAGGTGGGTTTTGAACATCCCAGATCCTTCTTTTTAACTTGAACATCAGAAGTAAATTTAGGTGGGTGAATCATATCATGAAAATAGGAGTCTGTTTATTTGTTGGTTTTTGAAAGCTATATAATTCTTACCCCACCTCTAACTAAATATTCACTAGAAATACATGGGAAATTTGCACATACTTCATACTAACTATTATTTTTGTTCTGGAGACAAAATTAGTATTTACTCAGTTAAAATTATTATTGATCCTTTGCCAAATGAGAAACTGCCCCCTGACTTGGTTCAGTGGCTCCATCTTTCTCCTCCTGACTCTCCTACTGCACACCCCCTAACTTCTGACCCCTCCCATCCTTCATCTACTTGGACAGCCAAGCTCTCTGGGAAAAGGACTGGGTATGAGGCGTTCAATACAAATTTTGGTCAGAGCTACAAGGTTTTAATCTCAAACTATAACCAGAAAAGCAGAAGAGTTATAAAATACATATTGGATGGATCTTCTCCTATGCCTCTCCTACACAGGTAGTCAAAGAAGGGAAGAACATGAAACATGGAAGGAAGCTTTCGAGAACAATCCAGCCAAGATAGGCGACAAACCTGCATGTTACCCTGAAGAAACAGGGTGTGAAGCTCAGTTCTGTATTTGTATTTCTAAAATGTTTGTATTTCTAGATAATGTAAAATATCAAATATCCTTCTTGGAGAATAATTCTCCCTCTAGTCTCTTACCACATTGCTATACACTATACAACAGATATTTTCCTGCTCACATGCTTTTGTTTACTTAGCTATCTATATTTGATGCTATCTCGCAATGTAAGTTTTAGTTCTGTCATCTTAAGATACTAATAGTTGTCAATCAAAACAAAGTGTGTAATAAAAACATTCTAGAAACTAATAACCCTATATTTCTACACTGTCAGCTTGGAGCTATGCATTTCTAAAAATGAGATTAATTACATGTTTGTACAGTGTCCAATACAATCAGACAGACCGCTAAACAACATCCTCCTAGCAATGAACAGACTACATACATAATCATATAGAGAGAGTGCTCGTATATATTATGCAATATATGCAGTAGTAAATTAATAGTATCATCTTCCTTCGGCCCAGAATTTTGATCTGTAAGAGTTCTGGGGGTTTGGGGAGGTTTTTTGTTTTGTTTTGTTTTGTTTTTTTTACTGTGAAATAACACAGTCTGACTGGTGCCACAATTCTAGGTAGAGAATGAGAGAAAAGGGCACAGTCAATACCAAAGTAATTTATGCCAACTTTTTTACAAATATTTAGAAGCATGGAAGCACCAAGGGCAGACACACAGGACAGATCCTTGAAGTCATAACATAATAGGGTAAGCTGCTGACTTTATTTTAAGGCATCAGGAAAAGATCCTTTTAATTCTATCTGTGAAACTTTAGTGGGAACTCTTTGGGACATTTAAATCTACTCTGGTCAAAGTATTAGCAAATACGCTGTAGGAAACAATCCTGAAACATCAAGATGGACGAGATTTGTAACAGATTTTTGCTGCTCCATTTTCTATTATTCTAATTCATCACCCTTCCTGAGGTGGCAAAGTTTTATGTAAACTTTAAAAATTATGACTATTAGAAAACTATGTCTGCCTGCGTAATATATACATACATATGTATGTAAGGTCTGTTTTTTAAACACATGAAGCACAGAAACAACTTTTGCACCTAATTTGCCCATGCTACAGCTGTAACAGTGCATTAATCTGGCAATTGCAGAAAGAAATTTCTAATTATAGTTATATGAATGCACAATTTGCATGCATAATCGCAACCCATGAACTTGTAACTTAGGCATGCAGTAACTTAGATATGTTTACTGCCAAAAATGTAATAGTATTGGACTATGACATGCTTGTGCCACAGAAGCAGGATCAATCTGTCAACTTTTCCTCAAAACTGAAAATTAGAAATCCTAGAAGGTAGACAACAAGGTGATATAAAAGAGTGAAAGAGGCTCCTGAAAAAAAAATAAAATAAATAAATAAATAAATAAACTTTCCATCTCCATCAGGGATTCTCAAGGAAAAGGTGAAAGATTTTATTTGGCTCTATTCTGCCCTAGACACCACAGTCTTATTCTTGGATTTCCTCTGGCCCCTGCCCCCTGTTTTGCAGGGAGACTTGTGACATTCTGAAGCCTGAAGTTTACCTAGGATTTTATGCTGACAATCTGATACCAGTAAAAGTTACTCATAGCAACGGCTCCAGAAAGCATCTGTGTTCCCAAGCCACAGGATGGCAGAACACTTTATGCCAGGTGCAAGGTGTGTTAAAGGAGGAGAATAAAGGCTTCACTTAGTCTACGTATCTTCTTGTTATTTCTGTTATTCCAGAATAGAAATCCTCTTATCGACCAAGGCACTAAGCAATCACCCCCATATGACAGCCAATAAAGAGATCCATTGTCAACATACTTCAGTAGGAAAGAAAAACAATGAAAGGGTATGGAGAAATGAAAAGGTATTTTCTTTTTAATCTTTTAGAGAGTAATAGCCATAATTTGCTTCCCTATGTAGTTTGGCCCTAGTTCGTCATAGTATTACAGTGAGAAACAGTGGCCTGCAATGATTTTTATACACAAACCTTAACGACTTCAATTGCTGCTAAGGATGCAGAATGGTGGCAGGATATGGCCGTTCACCATCAAGGCTCTAAAGCCTTCACAATTACTGAGTATACAGAATATTTATTATAGCGACTATGCCAGGCCTGTTTGTGAGCTGCCCTGGGCCTGTTCTCTGAGCCACATCAAGCAAGAAGTTTAAATGAAACTGCTCCCAAGTTTCTGAAATGGTTTAATAAAACATATACTGACTGTAATATTCAGTTTATAGTAGAAAACTATTGCCCCTTGGTTTGAAAAATGACCTCTAGTTGGCAATTTTACTCTCAGCTTCATAGATTATAGTCCGCTGTTGGTCATTTTCTCAATCCACAGGGCAATACTTTTCCATAACAAGCTCAAACTGCAATCAGTATTTGTAGGCTGTTACACAAGTTGAGGATAATATGTCTCAACACATTCTATTATATGACTAAACAAAAGAAATAACAACCTGGTGACACAGACATATGGAGAAAAACAGTGCAATTCTTCTAATGCTCTAATGCTGAAATAGCAGAAAAACACATTTCTTTGTATTGTACTAATTCATATTAAATTTATTTTATTCAATACACAACAATCTCTAATTTTATTTTTTAATTAATAATGTTTTGGTTTGTATTGTCTTATGTCTGTTCTTATTTCAATGTAAAATGACAAATACTGAATTCTATTAGAATCAGATTTTAGAAATGACAGATAGTGACTGATATCCTAACACTAACATCATATAAAAATGTATTCACATACATACCTTAAAGATCGGTTTCTCTTGGACACACAAAGCATACATGTATAAAAACTTAGAGGTTTGATATAAGGAAATTCTGATATCGTTTGTAGACAAGTTACAAGTAATTGTCTCAGCACCTGGCTCCACTGTATAAGATGAAATACAACATTTCAGAAAATTAGTTCCCTTATTATAGAATCAAATAGATGCACTGTGTTTACAAAAAGTCACAGAACAGGAAGTGAGAAATCTGTCATCTATTCTAAGATGTGCCAATGACAGACCTTAAGAAAGTATCACTCCACCTTCCTACACCACAGTTACTCTGATCTTCAGGGCTACTACAACTTACCTAGCTAGCTGGAGTGTGGTGAGGTTTAATTCTTTAATCAACGGATGATGAAAACTCTCGCAGATTCTTTACTGTGAATGTAAAATATTTATAATTACAAAAGTAACATTCATCTGTAAATAAAAATGTATTTAGATGTGACACCCACACACACTCAAAACCAAACAAATAACTTCCCCAAGCTGCAGCTACTGGGGTCAAGCAGAAGTGGGTATTTTCTAGCTCGTTCATCTATAAATTAAGAGCTTTCTTTCCTTTAAATGAATACACCACATTTTCTGGGGATCTGAGGGCAGAAGGGAGAATCTTGGCTGAAAGCTGCAAGATCCAGAAGAGAAAAATGTTCATTGTAGACCTGTACATGCTGCCTCAGAAGATATATATATATCTATAATGCTGCATTTTGAGATCTTAAAAGAGCTTGTTGTTGAGCTTTTGGTGGTTTTGTTTGTTTGGGGGTTGTGTAGTGTGTTTTTTCCCACATTCCTATATTATTGCTCGACCATAGATAGACCTGCATTCTCTAGCTGAAATTTAAGTCTGGATTCATTTAAACATGGGGGAACTCCATCCACACACTCTAAAACATTTGAGCTAAAGAATATATTTGAATGTGATTACTAGAAAATGACAGGCCTTTATCTAAATTCCTTGAAGAGTTGTAAGATATCTAACTTGTTAATAGTGTTTGGTGCATAAGATTTTACAATTTTTATGGTTTTACGAGAAAGGTTTTCTAATATAAAAAAGCCACATTTTTTTCAGGGTAATGAAAATGGCACATGTGTCATAGCATAATGCATTAATTAATATGATGTTTATCCTTGCTCCTGAGTTGTATGTCTTCATAACTCACTCATAAAAATTAAATGTATTATACTATGTTCCACAGTGATATATCTTTTATTTTTACCTGTGGAAAATAAATTATTCTGAAATGAATTATCCCGTATCCAGTAAGAAATGTAAAAATTACACTGTTATTTTAAAAATTTACATTGCTGTGTATAAAAAACAATCTTCTCACTGTGCTTTTGAACTGCCATGTTACTCCCACTACTATGAAATCGTAATTGCTGCTGCCACACCTAAAATCAAATGCCATAGATGTTGTATCTCTTTATACATTGTGCATTTGGTACCTTAATCACAAAACAATATATAGTATATTTTAAGACTATTATTTCATTGCTGACTGCTTTTGTATATAAGTAACACACAACTATGAATGCAAAGACTCAAAATCCTCATTTCTAAAATCAACAGATGAAAAATCCCTAAATAACGTACAGATGTTTCATATTTAAATGAGCTGTTAGCATTTAATGTTGCCAATCATACATGCAAAGAAAAAAAAAATGGTGAATTTCAAGGTACTCGGTACTTACAATGTTTGTTGTTGTTTTTTAAATCAAATGATCATTTTAGGATAACCAAAAAAACAGTCAACAAATTTTCTATAATATATTTCTGATGTCATCTTTAAATTCCTAGGAGTGGTCAGCTATACTATGTTGTTCCATATCAATTTCTTTTACTTCAAGAAAGTTGATTCTGCTGTCCTTAAGCTGCAGTGTTTCACTAAAAGTAAATTATCTGCACTTTATCTATAAAGTAATCCTCTTCCCCAAAACAAGACAGAACATCAGAGTTTCTAATCCTACACAGATAAATACACATAAACTGTACATTTTACAGTAAAGACAGAGTAATACAATGTTTGATAAATCATGTATGTGTCTGTGTACAAAGAAAAAGGTTTATCTCCTTTCCTGCAAGATGCATCTGTATTAGCACGCACTCCCCATGCTGCCACTGCAACACTCTTTACAAGCTCCATAATAGAAACATCTAAGTTTAAAAAATGAAGCAGCCCACAGGTCAAACAAGTTCCTGATGAGAAGTGCTTAACCAGAAATATTATTCCACTGATTGTAAGTTTTCATCCATACGTCAAACCCTAGAGTCTATTGATTAAATAAAAGTAATGTTTCTTTATTTTAAAGCATAAGAGAATTAAATTATCCCCATTGTTTTTCCTTGGTTTGGAACTATCAAGTTGTACACACTTGCCACTTATAATTACAACATCCTTAAGGAAAGCTTATCCTACAATGACTGATCACAGGTTTCTTGCCTCTTCCTCTAAATCTTCTGCTCCTGGTCATAATCAATGGCACTTGACGGCCCAATATTCTGATCCAATATGGCAAGCAATATGATCCAAGATCTGCTAAAAAAAAATCAATAAATTCCTTTGCTTTAGGAAATTTTGCATCAGGACAACTTTAAGCATATATAAATACAAGAATTTACTGCAATTATACTGGCACATCTTTCCTTTCTCATGTCTCTTTCACTTCATAATTAGCTGTATCATGCCTCAATTTTTCTTGCATTCCCACATAACATAATCCAGGCAAAGTAGCCCTCACAAAACCTTATCCAAGTCAAGAGCTGATGGCTTGGAGAATGGAGGATCTCCTTCAGCAAGCGCCCACATCAAAATATAGTGTATCTGTATTCTGCTGAGTCCCATGTAGTATTGACCAGGGCCTGAAGACACCATCAAATACTTGGCATGAACACACAACAAACTGCTAACAATGTCTTTGAAGAGCACCAAGAGGTGGATACAAAAATCTTCTGGAGTTAGGTGCAGGTGGTTTTTTTGTTTGTGTTTTCCTCATTAAAAATAATAATAATAATAATAAAGTCCAGATTTTCTTAATAGCTCCCCTGGGCTACTAGGTCTCCAAGACAGCTTTCAGGTTGATTCCAGTCTAGCTGTACCATGCTGCCCTGTGCTGTGCAACCATACTCCAACACTCAACACATAGTGGAATGCAGCCAGAAAACCCTTTGTCAGAGATTCAATTTCCATTCTGGAGGGTAATCGCAGCTAGGCTAAAACTGTAGCATCTAAGTTCACTCATGTCTTTCACCCTACACTTCCAGATGAAAGGGCATGCACTAAACGCAGTGCTGTTACTGTATATACACATTTAGTAAGTCAAAGTTCCTTTTTTTCTAAAGCAAGGAATTTTTAATGAACTTCAAATCTTCTTTAAATTAGCATCACAGTAAATGCATCACTAGCAATAAATTAACAAAAAATGAATTTATTACCTGTTAGTTATTTCAGTGTAATAGAGTCGCAGAAATGCAGAACGATAAGCAAGTACAGGCATCTGTACTAGTTAAGAAGGCTTCAACTTGGGCATGTCCTTCAGCCTTTCAGTCCTTTTCCATTAGAAATCACTAGTTCAGCAACAGCAAAACTAAGATGGAACCTTTCTTCTACTAAGTAGCACTAATTTCTGCCCACAGTGCCATTGAGAAGAGGATCAATCAAATCACAGAGGCGGAAAACTGTTTGCTCTCACCAGTGAAGATGAGTTCAAAATACCCTCCCCAAGCATCACGATGATAGAATCATAGAATGGTTTGGGTTGGAAGGGACTTTAAAGATCCCCTAGTTCCAACCCTCCTGCAATGGAGAGAGACACCTCCCACCAAACCAGGTTGCCCAAAGCCCCATCCAACATTTCCACAGCTTCTCTGGGCAACTTGTTTCAGAGCCTCACCACCCGCTGAGTAACGAATTTCTTCCTAGTATCTAATCTAAGTCTACAAAATACACAAAGGAAACATTTAAAAATAAATAAATAAAAATGCATATATTATTGCATAATATAAATGCAATTCTCTAAATCAAGAAACCAGAAGTCAGATCAAGAGCTCACAGCCATGATTTTCCTCAGTTAAAGAGCATTAGGATTCTCCTTATGTATCAAGTCTTTGATTGATACATGATCTTTTCTTTCTTTTCAGGCAGAACAGCTGTCCAGTGAGCTAGAAGAAATGGCCATGAAGACAGCTTTGCTTCGGATACAACTTTGAGACAAAAAATTATCCCAATGATAAACGCTTTAAATGGAATTTATATGGAAAAAGAATAAATAAAAAATGTAATCCATGGAAGACTTCCTCTCTCTCCCTCTGAGCAAGCAATAAACTGTTACCATAAATATGGCTTTTTTGAGGTGTAGGGTGGGGGAAGTGGGGCAGTTTCTGACACAGAAGAGAAAAGGTACATACCTCAAAACTGCATTTGGAATACATCTAACAAAAAAGGGGCAATAGCTGCTTTTGAGAGGACCACAACTGGGCAGAATGGGAAAAAAATATCTGCATATTGTCTGGACCTTGTGACCTGGGATATATTGTAACTTCCTTGATTCTTCTCTGTAAGGAAATTCTCCAAGGAAGCTGAAACACACACTTTGCTGGTTGATAAAGACACAGAATCTATGACACAATAACTGTAAGAAGAAACAGCTTGACTATGTTCAAGAAAAGCAAAACAAAGCAATAACAAACACCACAAACCTCAACAGAAGTAATTGGTACAGATCAGTGCAAATTTATTTACTCTAATGGATTTATATAAATTACATAAGTAGAAGACTACAACCACTGAAATAATTCAGTGAACTTATGTCCCTTTCCCTTTCCCTGAATAACTCAATGGCCTTTCTTCCCCGTATTTTCAAACCTCCTCCTTCATCTCTGCTTCTGGATTCTTCCTCCTCTTCCAAATAAGCTGCCATTAACCCTATACAACAGAGTGGTGCACCTTCCACTGCTGACATCTGCCTGCTCTTCTGCCTCCTCACCTATCCCTCCTGGCATCACTGGGTGCCAGCCCCTGCTCTCACAGAGGTTTTAAATCCACAGACCCAGGCTACAGCTCTCAGAAATCCTGCTCAGTGGGATTCTGACAACAGAAGAACAGGAGATAAGAACATAAAAGCAGCCCCAATGTGGTGCCCCATCAGGAAGCCAACTAAATCTGATAGACACTGTCATCTCTGACCTACAAGTAGGAAAGGGATGAGCATTTAGAGAAGAGAACAGCTGCTCAGAAAACACCTTTATATGATCTGTAATCAGCCAGCACCACCTAACAAACAGAAAGCATTTGCCCAGGTCTTTACTTCTGGGATAATCAAATCCAGCCCCCCCCACACACACACACTCAACAAGTTATATATGTGTTTCTATTTCTATGTTTCCTCTCCTAGTTCCCCACTTTTACTGTGCAGTGACTATCAGCAATTATTTTACAGAGAGACTCTATAACAAGCTTACAGGATGCCTTTAGTAATAAGGTAATTATTTGTAACGCTATAAAGAATTATAATTTTTAATTTAAAAAGAAATCAAATAAAAATAGCTTTCATCTTTCCTGCAATGTGAAGAAAACATTCTCTGCCTACAACTCAAATTATCATTCTCTCCTTTGTGCAAAATGAATTGACCCAGAAAACTAAAAGGGTAAGAACCCATATTTGCTGGGCTTATTCAGCAGCCAAAAGTTCATGAAAAACACTGTTGTGTATCACATAGCAACCACTTGATGCCTATTGTTAAAATACAGTAGTTATTCAAAAAGTAAAATCTTGCATTCTCTAATAAGAAGCCAGGCTGCAATGTGTGTTTACTGTTTTGGGGAAATAGTCATCTTGCCATTTTTTTCTTTTTCCATAGCCTTGGCATATTTGGTCAGCTATGCAATGCACAGTTACCCGCAGGAGAAAAAAAGAAACGCAAGAATTTTCCTCCAGTGTTTAACTCACAGGATAATGTCCATTCAAAGCAACACTTGAGATCACTATTCAGAGTTAAAATGTACACTATTTTTATGCAGCCACACTTGCAGTAAAAATGTAATATTCTAGAGGAAGCATGTGAGGGAGGAAGGGAGAGAAACTCATCACTGTGATTGAGCATTGTAAGTTCTACATTTTCACCTCTTCCCAAAGTAAACTACCCCAAAGTGGTGAGGCAGTAGGTCTCGATCTTTGTCCCTTCCGACTGAACTATTCTATTCTAAAGTCCTTTATAGAAGCACAAATGTCAATGTCACAACTGCGCAGTTGCACTTCTGCCCAGCGCTGTTTCCTGTCACTGCAGCTGTGCACGTGCAGATGTAGGAACTTCGCAGGCATCTCCTATTTTACCTTTCCTCCAAATATTTTGTGGTAATAAATGGTGTAAAAAAAAAAAAAAAAAAAAAAAAAAAATTCTGCTAATTGAGCCTGTTTAACATATTTGAAAAGAAGTGGCTGGTTGCTTAAGCAATACTGGCCTTCCCTCATCCCCATGAAAGATGGAAAATAAACAGCTCTCAATTTCATTCACAGATGCAGAAGACTGTCTATTTAAATTATCAAAGCAAGGCCAAAAGGATTCTTCGGAAACAACTGCTGGAGGAGAAGAAAAGAATAAGGAAGATATAAACTCCCTTGTAGGTGCTATTATGTGCTATTACACAAATAGCACAACTTAAAACTTCAAGATAATGGCATATTTAATACCAGAAGGGAACAGCAGACTAGCTTAACATAACTTTGAGATGTTTCATCAAGGCTGTGTACAAACAGGTGTGCAACATTTTTGCTGGCTGTACGATGCTTATTAAGATTATTTGCTTATCTGAAAGACTGTTTAAACTCCTTTTAGTAGCAAAAAGTAGATATAAAAAGGGAAAATGTGTGAACATGTATGTTTTTCCACAGAAACTTGAGCCTAGCTGTGTCCAGATAAGTATGTGCTGTTTCTATAGTCTCCAAAAAGAAAGTTGAGTGGTAGGCAGCTAATCCCAGATGAATGCGTGGAGCTTGTAAGGAAAAATATGAGAATGAATTACGTACCTGGGAGCAAAGAGGTGGGGATTATGATTCTAGAGAAAGATGTTTGGCTGCTTGCAAAACGTAGAAAACATGGATGGATTGAAGTTGCAGCTAGCTTGCTGAAGGTGTTTCTGCTTCTCTCAACAAAACTCCTTCACTGGAGGTCAGAGAAGAATGAAAAAAAAAAAAAATTATATCAAGTCTTCCTCTTAACACCTGGCTTACAAATGTGAGTATTCACACATAAGTGTATAGCCCAAAAATATTTGAATCAGTCCAAAGTTAGATTGGTATATACTTATAGACAGGCATTTTCTATTCAAAGGAAAAACTTGGTTTGGTCACTGGTCAGTGATCTGGTCATGACAGGATGTGGTAATTAGTTATGACTTTTCAATAGCTGTAGTTACAATGGTACAGTCATACATGATTTATCAACAAGATACTGGCATACTCAACAAAACAAAGCACAAGCTATTATTATTAGTGCACAACTAAAAATTAGGACCTATTTCCTCTAAAATAATTAAAAGTATATATTGAAGAATAATGCAGAACTTTCCTAGCACAACTTCAGTTCTCTCCTGAAAAATGTATGCTTCTCTAAGAAACAGGTTCCCAGCACTGGGACTGGTAATTTATGATTCACCAAAATACTCCATAGAACAAAAACAGAATACCTACACTGCGCCTATGCAAATCACTAAGAATAAGTGACTCTAAGGACCAGTAAGAACAAAGCCCAAAACCCCTATCAAACATTTTTTGAAGTTTGAAAAAGTCAAGAGAAAGTGTAAATTTTTATTTATTTATTTTTTTTAATGGGGATAAATTGGGATTTCTGTAACAATTGACTCGTTTTGCCTGCTTTTAGCTAAGGATCTCAAAGAGCACTCCAAGTGTTAATTAAATTACAAAGCATTTTCGATACAGGTAAATGGAATTATGCCCACTGGGGAACCAAGAGAACATTTATGTTTCATTACTAAAGTCACACAAGTAATTCAGTGACTAGTAATATAACACAAGAATTACTAGTTGCTACTTCGTCCTGATGGCCTGGAAGGAGATAAAAACTAGTCTTAAAATACAAAAATATTTCTCTCTTGTGCTTTTCTATCTCCAAAAATTAGGCTTTTTATTTTATTTTTCTTACTCTGCTTACTGGTAGGCAGAGTAAGGCTTACTGGTACTCTTTTCTTCCAGAATCACACAAAAGAGACCACTTCCTAGTCTACCTAAGTTCATTCAAGATCACAGTGCAGCAATACAGACAGGAACCTAATCAAGGACAATGAATTGTAATCGTGCTTTTTAACTGCTTTTGCTGCCACGTCAGGACCCACCACGCCCTGTTCCTAACCAGCCATATTCCCAGAGACAACATGTAAGAGCCTCTGTCCCACCAAAACGGAGATGGAAAGATGTGCAGATGAAATAATCACTCACTGGCCAATTATTTGACTTCCAATCCTACTTTAACAAAGAAAAAGGCAAAATTCCCCCATGGAAGCCAGTCACTTGTGCAATTAATACAATTTCCCACTGAAAGGAACAGAAGAAAAAAAAAAACAAGGCTCTGAAAATTCTTCAGAAAACGGAAAAGTCTATTCTGCACTAGAATACACCTATTTGGGATTGCATGTGAAGAAATGGGGGAGAAATTTTTCACTGACAACTCTTTTCTTAGCCAAGAAAGGAAGCTACCTGTTTACAGTCCAGCTTGGCTCTCTGGCTAGTACACTTGCAGGATCCAGAGTAATAAAGCAATATGATAATGCAGTCAGCATAGGAGACAGTCCAGTGACGTACGGTGCAACCTAAGGCATCCCTAATTCAAGACTAGTACAACTCTTCTAGATCTTTAACAAATTATATCTCCATTAATAAACTGAATTTGGAGAGTACTTCATGAAAGGTTTTTCTGTTCAGTAAATAAGCATTTATTACTAAAAACAGGGAAACATCTTTTCGAACTTGCTTTAAACATTTTGAATACAATGTTAAGGCAAGATTTCAAACCTTGCCCCTCATTTCTTGTTACATCATGAAGAACGAGCCACGCAGAAGAGATGAAAATGCCTTTGATTTAAATGACCAAGGCTTAAGACTGTTTTTACCATGGCAGGAAACAAAGCTGCTGCATATATTTCCAGTAGTATTATTGTTACATGGTATGACAATCATCATCTTTTTTTCTTTTCCTAACATATGTCTAAAGAAGCACACAGTTCATACACTGCATTCAAAATATTTTTCTTCGTTTACGTTGATTGCATATTTCAAATCCTGTTACAGCTGTATCGTTTAGCCTAAATCAAATAAGGAATCCACATAAATGCATACACACACTTTCCTTGTTTTTAGACATTGCTGATATTGACAAGATTAAAATATTTTTCTCATTCGTTATTTATTGTGATATGATGAAACTGTAAGAGTAGGTATTTAGCAGAACATTACGAAGTAGAGTTAAAATGTGGACATGCTGTTTCATTTTGCTTTTACTGTGACAGTGTTAAGTATGTGACTCCCTGACTGCAATAATGACATCTTTAGGTGATGAAGATTTAAGATGCTTTGCAAAGATGCAGCGTTATCCAAACCCTTCAGCCATGCTGATTAGTACCAATATCAAACAGATGAACCCAATACTCTGCACTGGAAAGTGTGCCATGACTCACATGCTCCTCTAGCAGGGGTCTGGGGGAGTTTGTGCTCAGTGCAAGAGCAGCAAACTCTCACACTGCATCAGGTACGTAAATGGGATGACTGGAAAAGGAATCATAAATGCACAACTCCAGTGCTCCAGCACCATCGTTTTTGTCACAAAAAAATATATCTTCGGGATAATTCCTCTTCTTCTGGGGGGAACTGGTGCTACCTGACAATGGGAGTCAGGGGTCATGCAACGCTATTCCTGCTTGAACCTCAAGTACTCAGTACATAGGCATGAATCTGTTTTTCAAACATACATATCTTGGATTGAAAACAAGAGACATAGCACTGCATGATCCCAGTTTCCAACTCACAGTTGGGCACCATTCCGCATGTTTCTGTTGGCACAGAATTAAGGAAATGCCAAACAGAGAGCACCACAGCAAAGACACTGTAACAAAAGCTGGTACTGCTGGGCAGAGCAGCATCAACCTTGCCTTCTGTAGTATGTGGCAGTATCTGGGTTAGAATGCAGAAAAACACATTTTAGCCCAAATGCTTATTTTTACGTTCTACAATCTATGATAAATATAGGTGACTAATCAGAAGGTACCGAATGCTTAAAATACACCCTTAACAAAACAATGTAATGCACATCTCTCTTTACGTGTCAAACAATTTGCCTAACAAATCATAATAATGCAGAATGATAAAAAATTCAACCATCAAGACCAAATACATGCATAAAGATTACCATGGCAAAGAATTGTGAATTTCATTAAATATGTTAAAGGCAAAAAAATTCAGCTTTGAAAAATAGTAATCCTGTCTTTCAACAAAAATATTATAGGAAGCTATGAATTTGGTAGATCTGAATAGGATGTTGGTACATGTTTTACTAAGGTAATATAATGGCACACTATTATTAGATCACATTAATCATTACTGTGCCAAAGGCACTGACAGCACCACTGAAAAGGATTGAAAGGGCTGGTAATGGATATAAATTACCCATTGTGTGATAAAAGGATTTTTACTAAGAAGGTAAGAATAAAACAGCAAATTTCTAATATAACTGTTGTGTAAAAACCAAAATAAAAGTAATCCAGTTAGTAATATCCACAAAATCAGAAAGTAAGCACTTTTGAAACAAGATAAAGTCACAATAAAAACTGTATACAATGTAAAATTAATTTCGTGGTGCATAATATTACTATCAATTTAAATAGGTTACATGATGACCTCTATGGGGTATGGTCAAGAGAAAGGTAAGCTTTGATAATTAGAATCGAGTAAGAAAAAGGTAAGCTTTGATAATTAGAATTGAATATGAGCTTCTGCATGTGTATTTTAAGTTTTTTGGGTTTGGAATTTTGTCTTTGGGTTTTGTGGTACATTAAAAAAAAAAAAAAAAAATCTATAATGGTTTCATGACACCCCCCTGAAATTCAAGACACATTTGAGGGTTTTCTGGTTTTTTGCACTAACATCACAACAAACAGCACATCTCTCAGATGGTTTTATTTGGATTCCAATTGCTATTACAAAATGAACCACGTCTTTGCTGAGCTATTTAACCATTTGATTGAAACCGTTTGTATTACTAATTGTCCAGTTCTGTGCTTCTCCTTTACTCTGGCAAGTATTTCTTCATATTAGTAGGGATCAGCAAAGTGAATTGGTCAAACTGCATTCTTATTTACAGTACTAAAAATCCACATATTTTCTCTGAAGCCGATGGAATTATTCTAGAAACAAGTCACTATAACTCTGGTTGAGTCAATTGTCTAGAATAAAACCCAGTAGCTCACATTCAATTAGTAAGTTTTAAAAACTGGGAGTCATATTCTTAAATGATATAAATTCCTAAGTACAGACATCAATCCTGAAAACACTTACATCCACACTTAACTTTACTCACGTGAGTAATTCCATTAGCATCAGTAATTCAATACCTGCTTATGCATTTGCAGTACTGAAGCTTTAATATGCCTGAACATCCCCTCACTTACATATGCTATAAATCAGCACCATTCCTCTGAATCACACAGTTTCTACTGATTCACACGATATAAAAATGAGTGGACAATCCAGTATAACAATTATAGTAAAGAAATAACGTAAGAATTTGATTTAGAAGCAGAAGCTATCAGAAATTTTGATTTAAGAATCAATTAATGCATGTAGAATGTAGAATTAATTATTAGTTATTTCCTAGGAAGCTAGACTTTTATTTCAAACTGAGGGCCAAATAACCTGATTCTGATTTCACACTGATTTCCACACCAGTCTGGTTTCTCAGACTTTACAGGAGCTATTCTTTTACTGCACAGGAATAGCTCTGAGGAAAATCATATACACAATGTAGTACACTCCTCCACCCACTGATTTTTATGGGTGTTCTTCTCATGCTAATATACAAAAGAATATGGATCTTAATAATTTGCATGAGATGTTCTATTGAACTTCTGGGAAAAAAAAAATAAAAAGTGATAAAATTAATTTAATCATGAGCGTCATGCATATTTTTTTGTAAATCAGCAGTCTGTTGATAAAGTAATAAATGATGATTCATTTCTAATGAAATTATTACATATCAACCATAAAAGATGAATGCTCATGATTTTACCAAGCAGATTCTTTTCTTGAAAAAATCTATTTGTAGCTCGTGATATCCAAAAGAACTACAATAAAGAGCTTTCCTGAAGACATGAACATAATATTTTTGAAGACATGAAAAAAAAGTGAGAACAGATTTCAAAATCTAATTTAGGTACTTTATTTTTATGCCTTTTTTTTTAATATGGGAAAAAAAAAAAAAAACAAAAAAAAAACTAAAAACTCAGATGCATAAGCAGAAGGAAATATTTTTAAATAAGTACATTTTCTTACCAGTTACTCTTAACCAATGTATCTGTTCCCTGGCTGAGGAAATTCTTAAAATACACAGGATAGGTACTGAAGGTCACAACTGTAAAAAAAAAAACCTGAGAAATTTATTATGTCAAAACTCAATGTTTGAATCAGACATTTATGTTAAAATATTACAATGCCACTTCCGGCAGACAATCTACTGAGCAGCAGAGTGTATTGAGAATCAGAATATTAATGGGATTAACACCTTTTATTTTTTAAGCCTTCATAACGTACGTTTGGTGGCCATTTCATTTTGAGAACTAAAAAGTTCTTTCCGTTCTGGATTGTTTTGAGAGGGAAAACCTCTCCTCAAGATAATGCTGGGGAACAGAATGAAATTCTTCTGATCCTTTCCCCTAGACAGTGCAGCAAAAGAGGACAAAACAGGATAAAACAAAGTTGCATAGTACACTCCAGAAACCCAGTTATTCTCTTTGACATTGATATTCTAATCTTTTGAACTGAGTAAAAAGAGAACAGCTACTAATTGTATTTTTACTTTTTTTAAATTCCATTTTATAACAGAAATTAGTCCTTTGTAGATGATCTCATCTAATAAACCCCACTTAAAAGAGATAAGAGCCAGCAGTAAAAGCCAAGCCAGAATACTTCCAAGATATTTGTCAGCAGTGAATTTAGGGCCATTACATTAGTAAGCAAAATAGAAACAAAAACAAAGGGCATTCTTAGAGCAAAATAAAGTTCATTGGACTAAAGCTATAATCTGAAGAATTTATGACTGAGAATTCTAACTATGTCTGTTCCTATGTGTGTCTAACAAATGAAATTAAAGGTCATTTCCAAATAACACACTTTGTACATCTACATCAACCAAACCATTTCGTACATCTGAGTCTGGTTCCGAAACCCCAGTTCAAGCAACACGGCCTTAGGGCTTCACCACACAAATACCACTCACCCCAAGAAGTGCTGACTTCTCTGCAGAGCCCCAGTGGCTGGCTGCAGCTACCAGCGTGTGCAGGACTGTATCCTTCCAATCGGAGGGACATGATGAAGAGCTTCGCCATTTTATTATATTTGGTTTAACTTGGTCAGCACTGACAGGACCACACTGCTGGGCAATGCCATTTGTTGACTTGAAGGATATACAACAATTCTGAGGACTGCTATTGATGACCAAAACAATATTAAATAGTTCTGCAAATTAGGAGTTTCCTACTAAGCAGCATAGCCCTCCACTAGTGCAATGTTGATGAAACACTTCCATGAATCCTCTAATCTCTTCCTATGCCCCACCTTATCCTGACTACATTCAATGCAAAATATTACTGCAAAATATCCCACTTTGTCCGTGCCATCTCCCCTACTCATTCCTTGGTTTCTTCACCACACCAAACACATGCTACTTGTTTTCATTTCAATGGTCTACCACGATGTTCCCTTATCCCCATCACTTGCAGATTGAGCCACTCTTTATCACACTCTTTGAAATACTTTCCAAGTGATAATTCTGCCATAGAACTTCTCTCACATAGAAGAATTACCCCAGTAAAAGCTTCAAACCCCTCCTTTATAACTCACATTTCCACAGTTAACTGCCAAAAATTCAACAGTAGACATCTGGTTTGCCATCACCACTGTTTCTCGCGTGTAGGAACACATTTCTTTTTTGCTCTCTCCTCATGTCTGGTTTTCTTTTACATGCCAATTGTCTCTGGTTTTATAGTTGAATTAATAACCCCAAAAGGCAAAGCCTAGCTCCTCGCTACATGTTTGACAGTGCTGACCTCGCTGGGTGCTGAGTACGAGCCCCAGCTCTGTGCTGCTGCTCCACTTCCCACGGGTACAGCCAGAAGCAAACCAGTGGGAAGCCAAGGCAAGCACCTACGGCGCTGGCTGGACAGAGCAAAAACCTTTTGGAAACAGTTAAAAATAAAAACACTTGTCATCAGATTTCATTTTCCCAAACACAAAACCATACCTAGATAGGATTCAGGTCCCACTTACGCAGGCCCATACCCTGTCAGAATTCAAATAAGTGAATTTTGGTTACAATCTGTGGATACATGGAAAAAAACAAATTCCTGGGCTGCTATATATAAACACAGGTCCCATCCAACGTTTTCAACTGCAGTGTCTAAAACAGTGACAGCTTGTTTGTCTGGAATCTCTGCTGCTGTTGATGTCTTAAAACCTCAAGATACACCTTTTTTAGTGTTTACTT
>CM021775.1:19774298-19779298 GCA_011076525.1 Nettapus auritus | reverse complement strand
TCGCACCTGTCCTAATGTGGAGGACAAGCCCCTTCAGCCAAGTCTGAGAGGGGGCCACTTAGAGCAACCTCCTCCTAAAATCAGCCACCCTCTTACAGGCAGCATGGCGAGGTTCCTGATAAACACGTTACTTCAAGAGGACTAGCACCCAACCCTGACTTGGTACCAAAGGTGAAGCAGGTAAGATGCAACCTTTGTGCTAACACCTACGTTAATACTCAAGGTTGGGACAGCATACATGAGCAATGCAGCCTGAACACTATTTAAAATACTCTGTGAGCCAATTCTTCATTTACACAAAATAGACTTCTTGTGAAAGCCCCCAAAATATCAACCTCAGACTCTTCTGAAGGTCTGCAGGACTATTTCAACTCAGTTAAGCTTCTGGGCTTGTAGCGCTTCTATGTGCAATTAAAAGCAGAAGTTACAGGGTTTGAAGGACCAAGCCAACAGATTATCAATTGCTTGGATGATTGAAAAGTTTTTCTTTACTGGTGCACAGTTAGGGATGAGTGTTACCTGCAAGACTTCAGCATGGAAAAGTATAGGGAAACTGAAAACTTCAGCTTATCCAGGGGCATCTCAGCAGCACCTGTTGGAAACTGCTATGTGCCAAACAATAAGAGTCATTTTTATGATATGTCTGGTTCCATAGGAGTGCCTCAAATCATAACTATAATTGAAGTTGGTAGCAATAAGAATGTATATATATGGTCATGTTATAAAGGTGTCCTGTTAGACCCTCATTGTCATCAGGAACAACCACCCATTGATACACAACTGAGCCCTACGTCTACTGAAACAATCATCAATTCAGTTTTAAAGAGAAGAAAATATAAAATACTTATGAAATGATAGCTTGGGAAAATGCATTTTTCATTTCTATCTTGTTAGTGCATCAAATTACAAAACACCATCTGAGGCAGTTTTCACCACATCACATAAGAGGACATTTCATAAGTGATACTGCTCTCATCACAGTCTAGTAAAGAAAGAAAGAATCTATAAACAAAATCCCTCTTTCTTGTTTGTTTTACATTTTCTATGTAGAAAAAAAATCCAATAACCCACAAAAAGATGTAGGTCAAATGTTCTCATCTCAAATCTTCCTTGATAAGTAGTGATTTAAGAAGTCTATATAAAAAATGTGTTATTCCCTTTCAGCTCATAGGGAAAAATGATTCAGAAATAGCACATAAAAAAATATTTAATGTCACTAAAACCAGAATAGAAAATGTTTTATAGATTAACAAACATTGTAATGAATTTGCACAACCTTAACTGACTGTATACATAGCATAATGAAATGCTCTACATCCTTTCAAAGAAAAATTAGGTATTCCAGCACATAGCTTTAGAAAAGCATTGTTCGGAAAAACCTGCATTTTTTCACAGCTACCATGTAATTTGTGAGATGCATTTTTAAATGATCTGCAACTGCAGCAGGCTTCATCAGTCAGATGATACAGATAGATAATTCACCAAACTGTCACATGATCTTCCATCAGTCTAAAAGATGTGAATATATTGCCACAAGCTTTGGGAATAATGGGTGCACCTGTTTACAGTGTCACCTCTGTTTGCTAATTGTCTCCTTGAGCTACATTTTACTTCTAATGCATTTATTTTTGACAGGCAGTGTCTATTTAGAAATCACATTACTTCAAGTGCAATTGTTCTTTTGTCTATCAAGTAAATGAAGTGTTGTTATACAGATTTCAGGTTCTGATTAGTGAAGTATCAGCACACCACAAAGGTCAATCAGTTATTTACCTGAAGTAACAGAAGTATGACAGGCCTCCTGTATATCCTCTAGATCACGGTATAGCTCCTATCAGTATTAATATTATATATACCAAAGTGTGTGTGTATATATTTACACCCTTTTTTGCATGTATATATTATGCAAATATACTAAATGTTCTAAAACATACAGTACTGTACACTGAGTAACACAAGAAAAAAACTACTTGAACTGAAATGTCAACACAGACACAGCTCCTCTGCTCAAGTATTTGAGCTAAGCTAAGCCAAAGTACTGGTGAAAACTGGTGAAAAAATGAGGGTCAGTCCCTCATTTTGCAATGCTGCATGAACATCACACTAACCATCACACTAACAGAACTAATGTTTCAAAAACTTTTTTTTTTTTTTTTTTAATTGTGCTTCCTTCTTTTTATAGAACAGTGAAGCAAAATTTAGTTAAGGTTACTTGCATTAGCTTCAACTAATAAGATGCCATAAGAAATTAAGAAGAGCCACTTGAGGTCTAAGAAAGACCACAGGGGATTTTTAGTCACACCCGTACCCTCATGTCTGTGATGCTTCCAATGTTCAGCTAAATAACATGTCTCAATAGGTACAAAGCCATGTCTTTATATACAAGTACAACTATACTGTCAAACAGGAAATTCTGAAAACCTAAATCAGCACATTGATCACACAGTCACTTCACTGCATATATATTGATCCTATAAAAAAATATATAGCATTTTAACTTTTCATTACTGAGGTGGAAAATAGTACTGCTGTAGTAGCAGCAGAGGTTTGCCAAAGCCTCATTATTTCTGGTGTACCTCTGTCCACATTCCACCTCCCCACATGTATGTGAGGACAAGGCAGAAGAGAAGCGTACAAGCTCAATACTGATTTCTCAAAGCTGTGGATGCCACCTCTGGTAACACCTACCCTACCTCAGGGAGGTCTAGGTACAGACTGGTCTCTGTACATGCACAGAAACCTCAGGGGCTTAAAAGGGAGTTCCAGCCACCACCAAGTAGCTGCTTTACTAGTTTGCCAAAAGAAACAGACACAAAAAGCCACACTTGCCTTAAGTCACATTCTAAATTGGCTCCCAGGAGCATTTCTCTGCCTTGTTCACTAAAGCACTGTGTATGTTTTCTCTGTGTTTAGCATATGCTATGTAACCTGAGCAGGACTTCTATTGTTCCAGTAGTTGTTTTTCTAAAGTATGTTCCCATCAGGACCATAATTACATGCAAAACACTAGAGTTAGAGTCATTCATAAAATCACTTAAAATTTTATCTTAACAATTTCTAGCAAGATTACGGCACATCTTGAAACAATATGGAAGAATTCATAAAGCTTGGTCACAGATGCAAACCAATAATAAAGTTCAGATTATTCTGAGTTAGTTTATGTATTCCAAGAACCAAAACGCTACAGGAGAGTCTTCCCTGATGTATTTTGAAGAGCATTTTTCAAGTATTTGTGCAAATGTAAGCACAATTTAGGCAGAGTTAATCATTCCTGAGCATCTTACATACCTGCATTTATAACTAAAGCTTGTGGAAGCTTGAGCCTGAAGTTCTCAAATATTTCCCCTGCAGCTTCTGAAGTTAAAATCACAACTGCCATACACTTAGCAGCAACAGGATTGTCAACACTTTTCAAAGGGGAAATGGAGGTGGAACTGCCATTTGCTCATAACCCCAACATGTCCTACCATAGCCTGAATTTGTACACTTTCCACAGAAGTCATTTATTTTCTGCAAAGTTATTTAATATTTTTACCTACCCCCAGAATTACTGTTTTCTCCTACAGAACAACAAGCAATCTTCAGGATTATTCTGCATACAGAGAAGTGGATACTCTCTAGCAATAAAGCTACTTGCCTAAGAACAAATCCTGCAAAGCGCTCCTTTGCACACAAACAGTCTCCTTGAAATCAATGAGTTTTCTTGAATGAGCTCTTCACACAAGTAAAAGGATCAGGTCCTTAAACACCAGAAAGCACAGACAACTGTGGTAGCATAAAGCATCAAAGAAGAGGAGGTCACCACAATGGAGTGAAGTATAGTCACCTACCCCACATGGTTAATGGAATGTGACAGGCTAAATTCAGATCAAATGTGAAAAGGTACACTTCCCTGCCTGCAACAAAACCTGTTGAAGAGGTCTCAGCTTTGCTTAGCCTGTAGTTTGAGGTAGTAGCAATGCAATTAACCAGCATCATCAGTGAATAACCAAAGCCAACCAGCATGGCAATAGCCAGAACAACACAGACACTCCAGAGATGCAGGGCAAGCGCGTCTGCCTTCCAATGCCCATGGCTAGACTGCAGGTGACCACCTAGCTCTGGAGTCTGCAAAGTCTCTGGAGACCAGAGGAGAGATTCAGCATGATGCCATCTACAGGGATGCAGGGGGTATGTGTGCCAGACAGCTCTCCAAAACCACGAAGGCGCTGTTTTCCTGACCACCCAGGTTCCTGTGTGCTAAACCCTGGGCAGTCTGACAGGAGTGGTGACATGGCAGGCACCAGGCCCTGCACCCTCACCACACAGGTCCCAGGGCTCCTGTCAGGCCTCTGTGAACACCTCACACTGCCAAAGAGCTAGCCAGCCTTTGGCCCTGCTGTACTTCAACTTCTGGTCCACTGTACAATTGACAATGGAAATACTTAATTCCATTTCAGTCACCACACTTCTTTTTTAAGATGTATTTTAATATTGGAGTGAAGGGGGTGCAAACACAGCTCTTCCAAGCAGAAGTAATCCTCCTGTGAGGATGGGCGATTCCCCCAGCTCTCACATCAGAAGTGGAAGGCATACTGGTTAGCTGGAGAGATGGCACACCGCAGCAGGTTGCAAAACAAGGAAAACAACAAATTTTACCTTGGTGGCAACTTTCGTTTTCCCTGTCACCAGGGATGTGCAAGACCAGGCACAGAGTGCGTGCGGAGGCGCGGGGAGGACATGTGTGCCAACTGAGTTTATACTGAAGCAGGAGAGCACGTGGGTGGCAGCAATTTAAAAAGCAGCTGTGTGTATGTTTTTCCCAGTTAGACTGTGAAATCACAAATAGTGGAATCAGCACAGTAAGCTTAAAACCATGCTAACCCACTTGGCTGCCTTTTATTGTTAACTTTGTGTCTACGTTCTTCCTTATTTTCTGAACACTGAAAGATTCCCTCTGCCCCAACTACCTCCTTTTATTTAAAAAAAAAAAAAAAAAAAAGAAAAAAAAAAAGAAAAAA
>CM021775.1:19735436-19774198 GCA_011076525.1 Nettapus auritus | reverse complement strand
AAAAAAAAAAGAAAAAAAAAAGAAAAAAGAAAAAAGAAAAAAGAAAAAAAAAAAGAATTTAACTAAATATTTCTAATGTAGTGATAAAATGGTGAAGAATGAGGAAGTACTATAAAACAGGATATTTGTGGCCAAACCTGTGGAACATTCATATAGTTACATATATTTTCTCTAAGTAATCAGGAATGTATTGGTATTTTGAAATTATGTATCCCTAAAAACACAAAAGTACTTAAGAACAGAAATAGACAGTAATGGAAAATGCAGCCAACTGTTGACAACATATAGAATTTCAGAAAATAATTTACAGAGAACAGCACAGCAGATGAGTCAAAATTTTCTCAAAAATATTTCTTGCCTCCGATAGTCCAATGTAATTCATTTTCTATCTCTGTTCATTAATCATTGTTAAAATTAGTGATCCATTTCTTCCACTCTGCCATCTGCACTCAGCTTCGTAACAAACATGACACCTTCCTGCATAATAAAACCTGACAACTACGAGGATGCATTTCCAAATAGCTTTCTGCATATTTGCACCTCTATAACTGATTCCGTTGTCAGACAAAAGTGGATTATTTAACCAGAGTTCTTTCTTTATCAATTCAGTACACAGATGTGTGTTTGTGAGGGAGTGTGTGTGTGCATGTGTGTATAAAATGATCAAGTAAAAATTGGTTAATTTGAATTAAAAACAAGATATACCAGGTATCTTTGAATTCTCATAGCAGGTAAATCATACATACGTGCATTAGTTTTAACCTTCTACAATGAAGCTTAAGGATGTAAAGTTTGGATTGGTTTCATCTTGTAAAGTTTGCATACACAAGAATTATCCTGACACTCCAATTTCCTCCAAAGGGAAAAAAAAAAAAAAAAAAATCATATCCAGCTCTGTTGTTTCCAAGCCTTTGATCACTGACAATATCAAATAAATATTTTTAAGATAAGATGAAATATCCTAGCAATGAAAAGATATAAAAAAAGTGCACAGATAAATAATTAAAATTCAGGATGTCATTTCCATCCTGTTCAGGCTAGCCTTCTAATCTCCTGGTGGCAGACGGGGACTGGAGAACAGGGTGAGGTTCTTGGTCTCTTTCCATTCCATCAATAGACTTGGAAAGCCGTGGCAGCAGCGCGTCTGAGTGGTCCCTTCATAAATGCTAATTACACTTAGATCCCACTGATTAACAGAAGCTGCAGTTCTCAGCACACTGAAAATCGGGCTAATGGCGGGAGCATTAGGCCATACGCACACAAGTCAACAGGAACCTCTCCATCAACCACAAGGAATCTAGTACCCTGCTCACAGCTATGCTTGACAGAAAGCACCCAGCCAAGGGCTAAGCAGAACTGGTGAGCTACAGAAGCTTCGCTCCTCTTCTCTAAGCACGTGGTAGGCATTGAGACAGCATGTGAGGGGGCACACCAGAATCCTCTGGAAGCAAAAACTGGTTACTAAGGCCTGTTAAAACCCTTTCAGTCCAGCCTGAGAAGTACATTAATAATTATATGGAAATGGAAAAGAGCAACCTTTTCCAAGAGGTAGGTTTATCATCCCATAGTAACCTTAACTAACTGTGCCTAAAGCAAGTCCTGCAGATGCCTTGTAATAGTAGGCAGAATGACAAATACAGTGCCCAAAATGGGAACTTCTGTTACTTTTTCAGTCAGTTCCCTTATTTTTTAATTCATACTCATGAACATACTCATACTCATGTACATGCTCTGAGCCAGGTGAGCCCATGGCCACCAACCAGCCCTCCAGGCACAGAGGCAGCTGCTCCACAAGCTGCTGCACATGCATGTCTGATGGCTGTCTGATGGCTGCTACCTCCGAGGACAGATGATCTCTTGGGAAGAGCACCGAGGCTGACAGCACACCCTAGTAGACAGTGCTGCAGTCAAGAGACCATGTTCACTTCCCAGCTTGGCCACCTGACCCACTCACTAAACCCAAGTCATCCCAATTCTGGAAGTCCCTGTCTCCCATTTTTAAACGGAGATGCCAACACACCTCCTTTGCGACTCACCCATGAAAAAAGTTAGATGGTTTTCCATAGCATCACAGATTACAATGCATGTAACGAAATTGTATCAGAACCACATGGTTAACAAACCTTCTCCTCTCTACATCCCAATTTTCATCTGTGCATGACCATTACCATCATTTCTGTCCTATAAATTTGTGACAGAAAGTGTCAATGGAGAGAAAATCTTCCATTCCTAATATCTTAAAAAGCAATTAAGCTTATACAGCATGTACACAATAAATTAAGGCATTCCAATGCCTTTTTTTTTTTTTTTGAATAGATGAAATAAGAGGGACCTAGAGTCCAAGCCCAGAAGGCCAAATTCAAATTCAAGCAACCTCTCCAATCAGTGTACACTATGAGAAACAGCAGAATATTTTAAAAGACCTAATTCTGCCTTCAGAGATATGCCTGCCACTTCCACACATACAACAGGCCAGAATTAGACACAAAGTTTCTGCAAGAATTATTTCAGAAAGTTAAATCATTTTATATTAAAGGAAGTTTAAAAAGAAAAAAAAAATAAATAAATCTATTTTTCATACAACAGTGTCTAATACCAACAGCAAATATATGTCACTCTTTGGAAGAAAATCTGCATCTGACATGAAAGTGTCTGTTCAAAACTTAAACCAGATGTGATACAGAACAGCTGAAATCTGAAGTTGAAAAAAAAAAAAAAAAAAACCAACAACGACGTATAAGAGATAGCAACTGACTCCTCCTGCTAGCTATCGGAAGGGTATGAATCCTCTTCTTAAAGAGTATTTTATTTTGGATATTAGGGTTTGTGTTTTGTTGTTGTTGTTTTCTCATTTTTTAATATTCCCTCTCAGTTTGGAAACTGAGAGTCTAACCTACTTATGAATTTTCTGCTCTCAGTAAGCATGAGAACAACTACCAACTATTCTTTTTATTCTTCACTTGGAAGTAAAAAAAAAAAAAAAAAAAAATCAAACAGGCATTGTCTCTCTATAGCTGCCTCTTTTGCCTTTTAGTTTCCTTTTTTCTTCACATGTCTGCATACTGACACATTCAATTTCAGGTTATCAGCACATCTGAATTACAGAATACTGATGGGGATAGAGGGCAGGCCTCTCTGGACTGATTAGCATCATTTAAGAAAGCATTCACTTGCTTGCTTCATTGGCTGCAGGGATTCCATGATGGGTGGCCTTTTAGCATTAGAAGTCAATATGGAGCAATCTCATTTGAATTAAATATGGACAAAAGAAAAGATTTGATTGTGGTTATTCATAGCTAACCTTTTAATTTTGCAAAGCTCTGAAATTTGGAGGTTTATAAGCCATAAAACTTAAATATACTTAGTTCTTCATTTCTTTCAACCCACTTCTCTTCTCCTCCTCCAGTTTTTATGTACTTTTTAATTTGTGCAAAACTTAAACCAGAAGCTTATTTCAAAAGAAATGTCTGGATGAATATTCAGGAAAACCTTTTAACCTAGTTAAACCTACACTGACTATAAAAGGAGGAATGCCTGATTCTAATCCATAAATGTATGTAAATCCACACTGAAAAACATATTTGTATCTATCAGACTCATACTTGTTTCTGAATGGACCATAAATGCAGCCAAGTATTTCATTAACACAAATAATTATGTATGGCTAGTCACTTTAAGACCTTTGATAACAAGAGCCTATGTCCATGGAAAGGTTGCAATGATTTGGAGTACAACAACAAAATCTGATCATAAAAAACAAATTTCTCTTCTCACATTAAAGTAAAAATTATTGTAAGAACCGAAACAAAACACTAATGACAAGTTCCCACTAATCGGTGAAATCACAGAAATGCATAACATTAGGCTACAGAAACATTTGGGAGAAAAATAAGTAAATCTTAAGTTTTCCAAGAGATTAAAAGAAATTAAGTACAAAATTTGACTTCCAAGTAGATGAAAGCACTGAAAGTGTAGCCAGCCTCTCTGAATATCTGATCCCTCTGCACTTGAAGACAGTGGGAGTGTTGCCATTAACTTCAATGGAAGCAAAATCAGACATTGAGAAATGAAGTGGAAATGGCTTTTGCTGAGCTGGGCTGACTGCCACGATATGGGATAAGCTCAGCCTACAAGAAACACAGGATAAATATCACACTACTTCGAGCACGTGACTTGTCCCTTTGCCACCTATCCCAAAAGACTGGGCTTAAATTTGAAATATATAGTTAGCTGCAGTCCAGACAATTTCATTGATATCCTGATGAAGGAGAAAAGTATTAAAAGTCCCTCAGTGGATGTCTCAATGAACAAGATTCCAGCAAATCATTCCTCCATTGCAGACTGCTGAAACAAAAATCAAGATCTGTTTAAAGCATTTTCATGGATCGTGTTAAAGATTAAATCAGCCCCATAAAAAGCAGCGGCAAAACACTACCTGCATTTACATCTTTTAGCTGTTTTATGGAAGATAAGCCTGGAACCATCCAAAGTATTCATAGAACTGCTTCTGTATTCCTGAAGATTTTAGTTCATTCCTGCTGTTGTAATATAGAAAGCACCTAGATGAAAGAGAATGGAAGGTAGGGAGTATATTTCCTGCAGAAGCATATGCATTCAACTTTTTTCAAATTGTATGATCTCACTGTAGCATTCAATAATTTTAAAGCCTAGCTTTTCCAAGTTTTCCTCCTGTCCTTAATTTAGTACTTTCCCCAAAATTTTGATTTTCAGCCTCTTTCCATGCAGTATACCAGACCTCTGCATTCTCATGTAGCATTACATCAACAGCATCCTTAGCATGCATTTTGTCCAATTTTTAAATGGAATAACTCTAAATAAAGAAACAAAGTGCTTGGGAGTACTTTCACTGCAGCATAAGCATTCTAAAAAGGCCCTTCACAAATGTTTCCAATATGCTTTATACTGCAACCCAACGTGCAACTTCTAAACTACACTACCACAAGTAAGAAATTAGAAATGTTGAGGGCTATTGAACACTGAATTTTCACAGTGCATCTGCACAAAGTTATTTAGCACAGATGTTTCTGTAATTGTGATCCACTGGAAAAACTCAAAGTGTTCAATGGCCCTCACACTTCCACCTGCAGAGCAGTACTGGTCTACAACTATGCTGAGCTGTAACACACAAGCAGCAGCAATAGAGGCTGGATAAGACTTAGTAAGATTTTCTCAAATACTGTTATTCTGCTTTGTTTGTTAAGGGGTGTCATGATTTTGTTTTTTTGCTTTTCATACAAAAAGACCCACATATTAAAAAGGGGTGAAATAGATTTTACATGCCTGGCTTTGAACCTGGGAATCTCCCACAGTGCAACTAATTGCATTGCCAACAAGACACAGGAGTACACCCACAAGCAACATAAAATGTAACTGTGAGGGGTGTGATGGTAAGTCTTTATAAATAATACATTCATCCCAAGGTGTACTTGTGTCTATGTTGTTAATGGAGGTATTTTTTCATTAGTAGCCGTAAAGGTATCTGGGCAGGTGAACATCAATATGCATCTGAAGACAATAAAAATAAGGAGACAAGGAGAGGACAGGGCTTGCTTGTTAGGCAGAATGGTTAGGTATATCCAGTTCAAGCAACAGCAAAAGAAAGTGAAGATCATTACAATGACCCTAGATCTCCTATTCATTCACACAGCCTCAGAAATTCCCAGGAGAGCATCACCCTGCTATGACTGTCAACAACAATGACAACAACAAAAAAGCATGCCTTTGGGCATAGAGACAGGCAGCATTTCCCTCTCTGCAGAAATGAGTGAGCAGAGGGTGGGCAGCCTGAGCGCACAAACCTGTTTAAAGAGCACTGAACCGGGACTGGTGCCGCCTTTGTTACTCCACTGCCAATGTGCAAGGAAGCAGGTGGACCATTCACTCAACCTCCCCTGTGAATCCCCAAACAAGGATCACAGAGAACCTTCTCAACTGAGAAAAAGAGGCAAGCGATTAGAGAAAAAAGATGTAAGGAAGATATGGATAACACAACTTTGATATACAAAAACATCATTTATTATGGCCATCAGCACACATTGGACTATAGCAGTACATAAACATTAAGTGGTAGGTTGCTGTTTTTGCAAAACACTAATCCATAATGTGAACTCATATTTTGACCCATAAAAAGTGAGGATAATGGCTAAGTTATCATTTGAAAATTGGCTGCAGTAACTGCACAATACATTTTTCAAAGCATATGAACAATAACATGACAATTGCTCCTGACTAGATAACGGCTTTGTGCTGCTGTCCCATCAGATCTAACAAACTGATTTAACAAATTTAACCATGTCAGTGCTTCAGCAGGAGAGCAACCAGGATCACTTCACTGCTCCATGAATAAATCTTTCCACGGTTCTTGTCCCAGAATTGTTCCTAGAAGTGTCTCATTTGCTACAACAGCCTCAACCATCTCTAATTTTCTGTGGTGTCACCCTGCTATGTTATACCCTTTATGTTCTTCACTCCTCTCTTTCTCTAGGTGACCTCCTTTACTCGCATGCCTTCTTCTTCCAAGTTTATGTTGATGACACCTCCTGCATCTACTTCCTAAACCTGTCTCCTATACAAGTCTTGCACATCTGCCTCTGAGACCACCTCTAATTATGTTTCTGCCATTTTAAATTGGAAAGGATAAAACGGAACTACTTGTCTTTACTTTCAATCTCATGCCATTCCCTACTTTCTGTCACTGTTAATTGGAAATATCATTTCCTTGTCACCTTCAGCATGACTCCTTATTCTCTGCCTGAAAAATTACAAAATAACTCCAAGCCTGCCACTTTTTCCTGCACCCTAGTTTAGTAAACAATATCTTTCTAAGCAGCGTAGACTCTTCAACTACCCCATCCTATCACTGCAACTACTTCTACTTACTCATTCCCCAAATACTCAGCTCCACCCCAGCACAGACAGCTGTTCACTGAGTAGGCCCGAGTGTTCTACAATAGAAACAAATAATTAAATGATAATGAGGAGGCAGCATGCTGATAGAGGAGGTGGCACTACATCCTATAAGACTGCATCAAACCAGTGTGCCAAGACAGGGAGAAAGAAGACTGATATATAGGCTGAATTTTCATTTAATAGCAGAAATCAGGGTTCTGGTTGGTCATAGTACACATTTGAGAGTACTGAATAGCACTCCAATTATATTAAATTCACCATCCTGGGAAATATTTTTAAGAGACATGCATAACATCCTTTTGAAATCTCAACAGAGGACCAGAAACTCAAAGGCATGCAAGCTCTTGACCCTTACTCAGGCACCCAAATCCCACCAGAATAGAGATCAAGCACCTAAAAATCCTAAAGGCTACACACTTCAGAAGATCTAAGCCACTGACATGTAGCTCCCTGAGACACTTTTGAAGTTGTTACCCCTGATGAAATGCTATCTTAAATACTACCATCCCACCACCTCAGTTCTCACAGCAATTTTATCTGGTTGATGCATTTATTCCTGTCCTGTACTACTATGAGCTGTAAAAATAGCTTTATTGTTCCACCTTAGAGGTGACTGCTGAGCAGTAAGAACCCTTCTTAAACCACTACCTCGCACCCATTTTGTTAAACTGTAAGTGCAGCAAACTTTACAATACTGAGTAAGAGTTCCTAGGTAAACGCACACTCCTCATATAACCAATGAGCTAATCAAGAAACACGAAACTAACAAATGCACAAAACATTTGTTCAGTCCTCTTTCATACTAAACCTCATGGTGGTTAAAACCTTGGCATATTTTTAGGTTTCCAGCTATTCTCCCTGCATAACACGAGCTGAAAGTAGCTGCTTAGAAATAACTGTTTCTAAGAGCTTTTGGTATATGATTCCCTCTGCATTAAAGCGTGCGGGAAGGCACATTTTAATGTTCAAGAGACAAAATTAAGTATTTAAAAATAATAATAATAATGAAATGCTAACAGTCAAATGGTAAAACGAAAACAAGAGAGGAATTAAAGCTGAAACGTCATCGTTAACTCATCCCCACTGTGCCCAATTCTTGCAGGGGTCCTCTAACAATTGGTAATCCTTCATAGTGTACCATATGTGCTGCAATAATAAGGCCCAATGAGGTACATTAAGGATGCCATTTCAACCTTACCTCCTTGCTTCTGCAAAATGAAGGGAGACCCTTAACTCCATTTTAACATAGTCTAGTGATCGAATAAAAGTTGTGCTTTCCTAGGACAATGCTGCTCAGTTTTGTAGTGTAAATAAAAATGGCTTAAGTTGGTCAGCTGCTAACCACATGGTAATAATAAGTACAACAGACCGAAGTTCACAATTATTTCAGATTTACTCTCTTCCTGATCTTTCATTTTATCAGATAAAACATCCTCTTGGCAATGGGAAGCTAAGCTGAAACTTAAATGAAAGAAATGCAAGAAGTAAATGACAAAAGACACAATTTTATGAAAGGAAAATATTCAGACCTCAGCCTTGACCTTGACCTTTTACTGTCTTTTAACATTAAACATTTGCCCCACCTTCGAAAAGATAAATGTGGCTTTTGATGACAGCCTATGTTATCTGAGGATTAAAATAGCCCTCTTGCAGTGCTCAACATTAAAGTCTTCCGCATTTGCAAAATTGCAAACAGATGCAACTCAAGTACCTGCAAATAATCTGCCAAGACCAATTTCAAAAGGGAGATTTCAAAATATGTGGAAGTCATTAGGACATGTATTATTTTTGCAATGAATAGGCGCCAGGAGTGTCTCAAGAAGCAGATGGGTGCTACTTTGTTTATAAAAGATCAACAGAATATTTGCCTGTAAATGAAGACGTATAAGCTATATGAAACAATTATGTTAAAATGGTGAATGTTTCAAAGCTAATTGTAATGGTCTTTTAAGATCTGAATTCCTCATTTCTTACAGCACACTAAAATATCATTTTAGTTTTGGTCTTGATTGATATAATTACAAAAATGGCAGAAAATTAAAGCAAATGCTGTCAGTTTTGCTGTTGTAAATGTTGTCACTTTATCACTTGTTTACAGTTGCTCCCATACTGATAAGTGAATATTTTTCAACATGCATAAAAAATTCGACCTTAATCTCCTGGGAAAATACAGAAAGGACAGTAATAAACGTTAAGCTTAAAAACAAAACAACAAGAAAAATCCCAAACTGCAACATGCTACCTAATGCTACCATGCTA
Organism: Nettapus auritus; assembly: GCA_011076525.1. Taxonomy (NCBI): domain Eukaryota; kingdom Metazoa; phylum Chordata; class Aves; order Anseriformes; family Anatidae; genus Nettapus; species Nettapus auritus. The sequence goes on along the minus strand of CM021775.1, from coordinate 19,765,009 downwards.
CCAAACTGCTACCATGCTACCAGTGGCTTTAAAATTCACACATTTATAAATTTCCAGCTTAATAAAACATGAGATCACAAAGGAAATTCTCACTATATATAACACATAAATTTATAAAGAACTCAATAAACATTAACGCATCATCCTTACAACAGAACAATAAGCTGTAGCACAATACAGCTGCTTAAAATCTCAACGTTGTATTTCTCAAAGTAATATATTTTAAATCAGGCCTCCAAACGATAATGAAAAATTTATCTATCCAGATAGTAAATCTATTTGGCATTATTTACCATGAGGAGGATGTACAAGCTGCAAGAAAACCACATATTTTACTTGCCCATCAAAAATATTAATTGCTTGGGCAAACAGAATTTTGCACTGTTGATTAAGATAGCTATATCTAGAAAATTCCAGTGAATAAATATTTTTTACCAGTACTGAGGCAAATAGAAAGAGTATCATTATAATCATGGCTTGATACATGTATTCAAGAAAAAATTGGGGTTATTTTTTTTGTTGTTGTTGTTGCTGCTGCTGTTGTGGATTCTGTTCGTTTCAAACACAACTGGGCTTAAATAAATACAAACATATATGACATGTTTATATCAAAATAGTAATTTAAGATTTCCTGACTTCATAACATACCGACTGCCGCATGACTACTTCCTCTTACTGCCATTTACATGAAGTTATGTTATAGCAGACTTAAAACACAGTGGAAGCCCTCAGAATACAGGTTATGAAACACAGTGAAAATTAAGAGAGTAAATGCAAATACTTTTCATGGTCTGAAGGTTTTAGTAGGTCCTGCAAACAGCAATCTTCACTTTTCTTTCTCATCCTCCCCTCGCTTCCCTGTATGTGTGCGCATGTGCATGAGATGAAGTTTTTGCTAGGACTTAAACATCCTGTTCATCACTGTTAATCTTCCAACTGGGGCTCCTACTGTTAATGTATGCCTGTAAGATACAGGCAGAAAAGGAGAAAGAAGAGAAAGAAATAACGAAAAGAACTGCTAAAGAGAAATAATGAAAGATAAGCAAGGAAAGCTAGGCAAAAGGGAGAAAGAAACAAACAACAGAGCAAGCAAAACATTAAGAACTATACCTTGGCTTAAAAAATGCTTCTGCATGTGGAAAAAAAAAAAAAAGAAAGAAAGAAAGAAAGAAAGAAAACATCACAGTATGGGATTAGTGGAATATTTCCTTGATACTTAAAATCTTTTGTCTATATAGGTTAGATAAACATATTAATGGTAAAGCTTATATAAAAAATGAATCTGCAGTGTTTTTGAAGCTTGCATTGGCTGCTATATAACAAAACCACAAGTGAGCTTCCACCTATGAGCTCACAGTATCCACTGTTAGCATCGTGAATAGAATGAGAATGAGTTAAGTTTCAGCTAACTCAAGAGTAATAGGAGTAACACATGAGTAAGGACTAGAAGACTGGACACAGTAATTAATAATAGTCTTGCCATTTCAGAGCTAAAAGGCTTTGGAAACTGCAGTTACTTGGTGAGCATCGGCAGGTCCCACCTGTGGTCAGAATGAGCCCCACGAGCACAGGTCAAGCAGCGAGTTTAGCCAGAGTAGCCCATGCAAGGAACTCAACACAAGCCAGCACTGTGGAAAAACGTTCATTTAGGAATGTTTGCTCTTTAAAAGCACAGCTCTGTCACATAGCGCTGCCCTTCACACCACTGCTTTCAGGAGTGCTTCATGTCCATCTCTCCTTGGGATGTCTGTGGGGATCTACTGACGTGACCTAAAAAGGAGAGCCCAATTCTAAAAATGTCCTCCATTTGCACAATTTGCACAAAGTGTCAGGAAGCAGGTAATAACAGGTGGTGGAACAGAATAAGACAAACATTAGACAGCTCCAAGGGGATAAACATGATCCAAGTGAGGTGCAGCACTGAAGTCATGCCTTCAGAACTGCTTCCGCCCAGTATCCTGGTCCTGTGCAGTAAAGAGGAAGGATGAGCTTCCCTCTGACGATGCTTTATCTAATTTATTGTTTTGTTTTTTTCCCCTGGAGCTTTTGTAAGAGCTATTTCACTTTTTAATGTAACTGCCCCAGATCACCTAAACACAGATATTCACTTCTGTTCCCAGCACAAGGGCATCTGGGGATTCAATGACCAGAATTCAGCCCCAGGATGATCCCCTCAACTCCCAGACGTGAAAGGAACACCTTCCATTCACTGCCCCCAGCCCAAGAGACCTGGCAAACAGGCAATGGGCTGCAAAATAACAAGCTGCTATGGTAAGTTTTATTTGAAAGCAGTTGTCAGGTTCCAGAAATGGCAGAATTCCTGTTTGTTTGGAAGAGAAGGATGTATTTGTACTGCAGATACATCCTGAGCAAGATGTTTTCTTGCCGACTGTTCAGAACACATTTGGAGGATCTGGATTTCAGCTCACAAAGGGGTCTGTACTGTCTGGAGACTCCTATGGCCTCTGGTCCACCACTGGAGTTTTAAAAGGATCCCATCAAGGTGCCTACTTAAAACTGAATTTGACGTCTTGTGGTTGACTCGTGCCAGACTGCATTTATGTAACACAACATTTGCAGGTACTGGCATCATAAAGCTGCCCTGAAAAAGTAGGTTTTCCAGTAAATTCAGTTCCAACACATGCTGACCCTACTCTGCACAAAACATACAATTTGAAAATTATGCCAGCCTCTGCAAAACTATGTGGAATGTCTTACACCGTGAATTAATATCCACTAGAGACTTAGCTGAGATCATCAAACTCATTTCACTTAAAACAACAAATTAAATCACCCCAGGGACTAAGCACACGAAAAAGCCTGTGTGCTATCAGACAAGCTAGGTCCCTATTAGGTAGATTTCTTTAAGGACAATATTAACTATACTTTCAGAATACACTGCTTCTATTGTTTATATGCACCACATAATGAAATGCTACTTCTGTTTCACCAGATGGTAGTACATATAATTTTCAGGCCTTCAGTTCATATCATAATACAAACAATTGGTATGGCAAATATTACCGGTCTATAAACACTTCCACTGCTGCACGGCTCTTACACAAAAAAAGTGCAATTTTTCCATTTCACTGTTGTAACAGAAACCAAAATAATTTTTGATATTCCAAAATATATGCATATTTGGTCACTTCTTGCTGCCTGAGACAAATGAAATGATCAAACCTCAGACTGTTTGGTTGCTTCCATTTCTTAAATAAAAATCAAATATTAACAAAACTATGCAAATATCAAAATGCTTAAATACAAGTTGTATCCTTAATACATTTTAACAATAACACATGCTGTGTTCCTACACTGGAATAACGTCATCCATATGAATCCCAGGAATTTAGTATATCTGACAGTTTCTCTCAACCACCCATAACATTCTTTCCTGTCTCATTGTAGCTGGCAAAAGAGAATTCTATAATTGAGTGGTACAGAACATGTGCCCTCCCTGCTAGAAGATGACAGATGGATTATAAAAACTTCAAAGCAGAGCATTTGGAGCACCAGGGGAGAGATAGTGGGTATTTGAACTCTCAGTCTTTACCCAGGAGACAATGGCACTCTGACATGGTGCATATATCAAGGAATGGTGTAACTAGATAGACATAATCTTTCTTTTCAGTAAGTATTTAACATTCTGTTACGAACAAGTTTCAGCCTAGCTAAAGTGCAACTCATCTTAATACTAATCATCGTAGCCTGAAAGGCTACATGCCCCCTTTTTTCAATTTTGGTTCAACTGCTCCTTCATAAAACTGTTCTTTAAAGGACAGAAGCAGCGTTATAGAGGTGTTTGGGTAGTTGAAAGACTATTTTTAATCTTAAAATTAATGTTTTACTGGGATTTAGTATTTGCATAAGTGTAGGTGAATCTGTTTTGCCTGCAGGATTGCTTGTTTGTGTTATCTGCATTTGAAGCAATGCTCTCTACAAGAGTTTACATAACACATGTTGCTGATCGCTCACTAAATAGTTACTACAGTTGCCTCAAATTACTAACACCCCTTAAAAAAAATAATATATATAATTCCAGGGGCACAAGTCCTTCCAAGGAATTGATCTTTTCACTCTTGCTGCAATACCACAATGATGGCTGAGTGTATGATGACATCTTTATGATAAATTAATCTGACAAAAAAAAAAAAATCATCCTTCTGCATCCTATAAATACTTGCTACAAACATATAAAGACAGAGAATCCCAATTACACCAGAGGTGCACTCAAAATTTCTTAAAACTAACAATAATTGAATCAGATTTTCTAAATCATTACCTTCCCATACAAACATAGGGTTTTGGTCTACCCTGAAATAGTCCATCAGTTTCTTTTTACTACTACTATTACAGCCATTGCCCCTGGTTTATTAAGAAATTACTTGCTCAAATTGTTTATAAAAACACCGATGACTTACTGTAAGGTCTGAAGCAAAAATGAGTTTAAAGATCTCATTTTCCTATATCACAGAAATCACACACACATGACACAGTTTGCAGCCGCTGTTCAGGCAAGGCCCAGGACTAGATTAGCAAGGGTATTATTGCAGGTCAGAATTGAGGGGTGCTGGCAGAACTGCGTGTGGGAAAGCTTGCATAACATCCACACTGTGCCAAGCTTTAGCCTTTGTTATTAGTCCCTTTAATGAACGCCATATTCACACACACACACACAAAAAATGCTGCATATTTTAAGTAGAGTGAATTCAAAACTAAACAATTGGAAGAGTCAATGCTGCAAGAAAGCCGCGCAGTAACTATTCCCATTCTCCTACAAATGCATTTAATAAAGTAACATCCAAACAATTTTAAATATTTGGTCCTTTTATTATACAGTTGAAACTATTAAAAAAAAAAAAGCAGCAAGCACTCTGGAAGTTGATTAGGCTGTAGTTTTTAAGTAGCAAGTAAAAACAATAGCACCAAGATAACACACAGAAGCAAATAACTTCACAGCTGTGTTAGTATAAAACAAGACAGCTCCAGCAGTGGAAGAGGCTTTCTCTATCGTGCTGCCCAGTACTTCATCGTGGATGGCTCTCTAACTAATAGCGCTGTGACAAACTGCTAAATTGCCTACTAATAATATATTTTTTTTCCCTGCACAAAACATTAATCCCAGTCTTTACAAGAGGGGAGGAGGTGGAGGACTGTGATTCTTTGAAGGAGACCTGGTTTGAGCAACTCTTTTTTAAGTGCATTTTCATCTTTTCTTTTTTCAGTGATCTTCTGCCATACTGGAATGTAAACACCACAGGAATAGACAGAATCTCAAATTAAGGATTTGGATGCCTTTCTTTAGAAGTAATCTTCAAAGAATGTACATCCCAAACATCACAGTGGCTCAACAAGCTAGGAAGCTAGCTACTGCATGTAAAGCTGCACAGGTCATACCTATGACTTACTACCAGTTGGTTCACGAATTGCTACTAAGATAAACAAAAATGTTTTGTCTCTTAGCATATTTGACAGGCAGGAGTATCGGGGACAGTAATATTGCTTTAATGGAAAAAAGCCATTCTTTCACAATGGCGCTAGTGTACTTATACACACTGTGTTGTTGAATTAAAAGTTAGCTCAGCAGGACTCTAGCTTTATTTCTGTTAGTAGGCATCCACCATCAGTCGTTGACGCTAGTGGAAAGGAAAGGCATGTCTTATTTACAGATGCCATTGTGCAGACTTTAATAATAGTGAATACACAGAAGACAGACTATTGTGGACGGAAAAAAATCTTTGGTTTAATGAACTGTCAACTCGTCCATCATAATGTTACCCAACCTAAAACCACCAAATCTGGACACGCTCTTTGATGATATAAAACAGGCAAGAGGTTTTGTTTACATGCAACAAAATGGAAGAGATTGCTGCCATTAAAAATATACTAGCCCAAGCTAGCACTAACTGCCACACATTTGTTAGATAATAGCTTGCTTTTTTTTCCCTATGAGAATAGCCTTCTGCAAGAAAAAGACATTTAATCAGAGTGATACATGACATCCAAAAACTGAAACCAAAAATTATGGCATGAGCTAAAAGCAAGTTGTCTTCCTGAAGGCAGAATACTGAAACATCTTTAAGATTAATTCTGGGAGAGAATTCTGAAAGTCAAATGCCGAAAGATATTGAAAATACATTAATTATGCACAACTCAGGATCTAGGAGAGGTTAAACCCCAACTTGGCAGAAAATTGAATCCTTTTATTTGATACAAACTTTGTACATAGAGATGTTGTGTCCTGCATTGCTAATCTCCCTAGAACTACTAACAGAGTAAAAGAGCTGAGAGACAAAGGAATCAAAGATTTAGCCATTCCAGTGTCATCCTGCAAATAAATTAAATCAAAAAGGCACTGTGGAAAATGGCTTCTTGCAACCGTTTGTGGTAGAGGTCAAACCTCAGACCACCTGGAGCAATTGTCCATCTTGTTCTATCAAATGTTTATATCAACTTTCTTAATTCAGTGGTATTCAAGGAAAGGAGACTTTTCACAGTTGCATCTGATGACTCTCTCAGGAACAACTGTCATTCATGTGCATTAATTTTCTGTCACCTTAAGCACTAACCAACCTTTGAAGATATGTTAGCCTACATTCTACAGTGCATATTGTCCATACTGAATATTAATCCTTTATACTAACTTTGTGTATGCATACATGTGTGCACATGTGTGTGTGTATTAACATCTGTTTTCTAATCTGAATTGTCTTAATTTTAATACTTTTACCATTCATATCCAAACACTCAAAATTTTGGAGGCTAATTTTGAATCATCCACATTTTGATTCCCAGAAGGGCCAAGTACTTACTTTTCATTATAAAGCACAACAATAGCATGCTCAGGAAATCAAGTCCTGTGCCTCTGAGGATTATTCTTCCAGGAATCAGACACACCAAATAAATGTCTTCTTTATCAAATGCAATGTGAAATCTATGTATTAGAGAGACAGTCAATTTAATTCTACACATAGATGCTTAAGTGAAGATGAATCTTGTACATTTGCTAAAGAGTTGATTGGTCTGTTTGATAACACAATACTCTCCAAAAGGTCACCAATTTGTCTAACCTTAGAAACAACCACTAAAGCTGCTAGAGTAGCAGCTTCCCAGAGCAGGAAATTTTGAGGAGGTTCTCGGTCTCTAAGGACCAAGATAATTCCAGAACATAGCCATGAATTCTGTTCTGGTTCAAAGTATGGGAAATTCCTTAAGGTAACATTTTTTCTTTTTTTTCCAGAATACTAAAGGTCACAGTCTGACACCGTTAATTACAGCGGGAATGTTCAAAGTGGGTAACTTCAATTGCTCAGAAAAGAGGCTGAACCTAACACCTTGTGTGCCATCCACATACTGCTACCCCACAGTGTCAAGCATTCTAGTTCCCCAGTCCCTCAGAGAAATTCATCATCTTCCTACCCATTGCCACTGCTCCACCTCCATACACAAATTCTAAAATTTCCCATTTTCTTCAGCTTTCAACCTTGATCCCCATGTGGGGATAAAGTCAGCTCACTGGAGCACTACCAAATACCCAGAAAGCAGCAGAACTGCAGCAATAAGCTATCTTTAAATCAGCCAGTCAGTCCTCTCAACCATCAAGTGATGCAAGCACAGCTCCTGGACCAAAATCCTTGCTTCCCACTGTGTCAGACCACCTGATGTAAGAATTTGGTTGCCAGACTTCTCCATTAGATAACAATAAAAGATACTACCAGGAAAGAAAAATGAATTTTATGTCAGCACTCTACCAAACATACTTTACACAACTTGTCACATAATGGTCTGACCCCACTAGTGACAGAGTCAGAGAACTGTGGATGATTATGTGAATGCTATAGAGGCTTTGCACTTTAAATCAGTTTGGGTAAGGAGAGTCTCTTCCACTAGTTGTCTTATTATTTTAAGAAAATACAAGCCCAGAGGTCCTGTTTTAGTGAAGAAAATTATATCCAGAAAGAGTATGTGGGGATAAGCAAGATAAAAAGCGAGCATTAAAACACCTATTGCTTCCAAAGCAACTTCGAAGATCATATCTATTCTTATTAAAAAATATTAAGAGAACTGGTAATGTCTAAGAAATTTCAATTTTACCATCAGCCAGAGCAAAATGATGCATTATAGGAAATACAATTAATGGAACTGGACAAGGTAGTCCACGTTCAGGACGGAATGTGAATGGTTCCTGTGGACTGGTCTTACAAATAACACAGATTTTACCCATATCAACATGAGTATTTAATTCAGATTTACCTGAAACAACAGGCCTATACCTACATTTCTTTCAGCTACTTCTGCAACACAAACCAGAAAATAGTTGTACAGGGATACACCAGGTGTCTCCCTAAGATCTCCTAGACACACACAAGTTTAACCGAGGCGACCAGGATACACTTGTAAGAGCTCGAACTGGAGTATTAAGTATTTTACAAAAGGCATAGACACTAAAGGTTTCAGTGTTGGAGGGTAGTGATTCTCTTATCCATGTCAACCAAGGTAACAATTCACAAATAGAAGGTGACATAACTAAATCATGTTGTGCTCCATTGGTCCTGGCAGGTTTTATTGACTCTTCCCCTCTCACTATTTCCTAGCATGGGGAATACTGCAAGTGAGATTTTCTGCCAATAGGCCACAGACTTTAAAGAACAGTATTGACTCTTATGCCACACAGCAACTCAAAGAGAGAACCACCAAAATTCACCACTGGAGGAAAAAAACATGCTTAATGGCTCCTATTTTTTTGCTTAGCATGCTTCCCTACAAAACTTTATTTTCTCACTAACTATCTCTGTCTGAGAGCTTTCAGTCTGCAGAAAACAATGCAGCTTTCTATTTACCTGTAGCAACTGCTTATGAATCAAATGTTGGCTAATGAGGAACCCTAGTTCTCCTGAAAGACAGGGAAACAGTTAAAGACCACTCAGCCTGATTCTGGTGTTTGGAGATACAGTGAAGCTTTGCACTTGTTTGCAGAGTTTAAGACCATATAAGAAAGAGCCATTACAGTAGTTCGAAGCCAATCTGCTTAACAGCTGAAGCATTTCACCAGGGAAGTCCTGCATCATGTGGGTAACCTCAAGTATATCTCTATAGAAATGCATCAAAATGCAGTCATTTTTTATTGCTAACATGCATGTATAAAGAGTGAAGCTTGCTCTAAAGTCCTAGGCCCATTTGCTGCCAGCTTCTTTACAATAAAGATATAAAATCTATTTTCAAGAGTAAAATTGCCAAGTGCAAGATCAATTTTTGCAAAACTGTGTGGGACAGTATCAAAGAAGAAGCTGCTACAACAGGTTCTGTGAGCTACATGGTTGAAACCAAAACAATCTCCCAAGGGGTCAAGTAAAGAAACTGCTTTGGTTAGGGAGTGATCAGCAGCACAGCCCCTCTGTTCAAAGACAAGACTACAGCTGCAGGGGAAACATGGGGTGCAGAATCTGTGCTTAGGCTCAAGCAGAATGAGGGGACAAAAATGTGGCATATGACTATCAATACAGAAACACATAAGGCTGAACATCTGGGGAAAGCAGGGTGAACAAACACCACTCCACCCAAAGTTGCAAGCATATGGCAAGACACTCCTTCTACACTACTTCAAACAAATCACATCTCCTTCAATTTTTCTAAGCAAATTATTAAAACAAAGACATATTTATATACTTTTTAACAATAGACAACATGTTTCTCAAAGGTGGTAAAAATCCTTTTGCCCAACTCAGTAGACAAAGACAGAGGCACTGCCTCATCTTCAGGGGTGATAATTGCCCCCACTGCACCCACAGGACTGTTAGTAGCAACAGGTGTTCAGTACGTGTAAAAGTCACCTTCTAATGAATTTCTCAAGGTCAGTAAAAGAAGCAGGAACAAAACCCTCTCCAGTGTTTTATCAACAAGTTTGGTTTTCAGGTGTCATCCATTTTTTTTCCAGATATTATGGTCATTCAAGCTCATATTTCACAGATGGACACCTTTTGCTCCAGGCATACACTACTCGATCTATTTTAGAAATCAAGCACAAAGATCTTCAGATATGGCCAATCTGCACACTCACAGTGTGGGATAACAGCATGCAGAGGTCACTTCTGAGCTATTACAGTACGCAGTAATGTTGAAAGTCCTGCGGGTGTTCTGGGCCCAGGACTGCATCTAGGGTTTATAGGACGCTCTAGCCACAACATCTTCCTCACAGCAACAACAGAAAGGAAGAAAAAAGAACAAAAGACATGACACCAAAATATTAAGGTCAATACCGAAAGCTTTGAATTAAGATGTTTTAGAGGCAGATGACACCAGTGTTTTGGGAGCAGCGGGACATTCTACCAGACAGAATTGGCTCCCCTATTTTGATCTAAAAGGATACTCTGGCATATAAAATTAAATTGACTTAAAAAAAAAAAAAAAAAAAAAAAAAAAGATAAAAAAGTCCTCTTTTATCTACACTTACAGAAATATTAACAGTCAGATATTTTACTGATTTATTAAGGTGAAATGGAGACTGTTTAATCGTAGCTACATTTGGGAAGATCACTAAGATCCTTAACGAAACACACGTTCTTTGGCCTTAAGAAGTGGCCAGTAAAGCTTAACTGCAAAAGCAATGCAAAACAAGCTGAAGTGAGCTGGAAGACAGATACAAATAACTGCCAATTTCTAAAAAGTATTTTGCAGAATTAATTTATGGTTCTTTATACTCAATTATCTCAAAAAGAAATCTGAAGGAAAACTGCAAGGTATCAATGAACAGAACTGTATTATTCATCTCCTGGGTGAGAAACCCATGTTGCTCTAAGATATCACAGAGGTTATTACACCAGGAGGAGGAGAAAGTCAACCTGAAGAACATCTCCTTCCTTTGTATATCCACCAGAAAAGCCAGTAACATTAGCAGGCATATAAGGGATGGAAATGATGTGCAGAGTCTACACAATAGGTTCTGCCTGAACACGGTCCACTGTGATACTGAAACCCAGGAGTTCATGTTTCAAACAGGACTAAAAACAAACAGTCCCTGATGGAGTCCTTGTGAGAGACAAAAAAGAGCACCCAGAAGAAAATGTTCATAGAAGTAATGTCATCAACTGGTCCTTTCATCCTGACAGACACACAAAGAGGCCCGTATGTCCAAACCGGAGGTTTTCTGAAGGAGAAATCTAAAATATGTTTGGATCATTCATATATGGAATACTTCAGGCTACAGTCATTCTCAGCAAGAGATTTTTCCCTAATACTTGTCTACATCTGTCAGCTCATGCTGATACAAACTGTAGTTTTATTTTTATTGATTTTAAATTTTAACAATGTCACAAGTTAATTCACAGGTCTTTAGAAGAGACCAACAGTAACTAAACTATTCTGACATCTTAATGAACCTACTTCACCAGAAACAAGTATCACAATTAGTATGTTCATAACTAGTTTACCATTTGAAGCTGTATGCAATGCACGCTCTCTTCTACACCCCCTCCTCCCACTAGAGAGGGAAATAGCTTGTGTTTTCCCTTTATATGAGCATATCCTGATATCTTCCAGGATCTTCTATACCAATGAGCTTTTTTTTTTCTCCCCTCTCCCCTTAAGTTAAGGGTGGTGATGCATTGCACTTTGCTTTGGAGCCAGTGTCAATGCATAGCTTAATTAGGGACTAGTGAAGGAAAATTAAGGGTAGGGAGACTGGATTAACAAAACCAAACAGTGATGATACAGAATGTAGACCAAAAAAATGCATTTATAAAATTCTATGTGTTTTAATGATAGTAATAGTTATACCCTTTTTCAATCATTTTGTAGCTAAGGCTTCCAGTCATGAAAATATATGCAATCTCATAAAATGTCTGATATTAGCATGCCTCTTCAAGTGCAAGTGAGTTGTCAATAAGACAATTAAGGCAACATCAATAATACACACTGCATGTTATTATCTACTATTTGAAATCTCAGCCTATCCAAAGATCTCTGGAAACAAAGGGTACATCTGACATTGGCAAAACCACTCTCCCACAAGTGAAATATGCAATTCTGAATGCATGCAATGGCAGCATTACCTGTAAGGGAAAAAAATGAATTGCTTTTAAATGCAGTATAAATAACTCCTGGTAATGTAAAATCTGGCTCTATACAAGAAACTGCTACAATAGAAAATTAGCAATCCTGTGCTTAAATCAATCACTTCTATCACATGATCCAAGTCAATAAAAGTACTGAATAAGTGCGATCATTGACCTTAATCAGCCAACAATTGGCACACAGGGATCAGAAATTCTAGTGCAGAAATCAGTTGTCCCTCACAAATTTGGGGTTGTGAGAGAACAACAGACATGCAATTGCTCACAATACCTTTACGTCCTAACTACACAACATTTCTAACAGGAGGAAGGAATGAGAACTGAAGTTAAAAAAGCAAACTTCTGACACTTTTTCAGGTAAAAACTCAACAGGTGGAAACGTACTCCCATTTCAAAACCGAGGAATAATTGATTTACGAGTGTTGCTTCCCCCTTCCCCCCTCCCACCATAACACAGGAACTGTAGCTAAGCATACAATGAATACAGGCCTCAATGATTTACTTGGTGGAAATAAGCTACCTGGAAGTAAGCATGATGAAAAGTGTGCTACACAATGATTAATTTGGGCTTTAATCCTAATGTCCCATTTCACCCATAGTTGCCATTAAGCTCAAAAGGAGAAAGGACTACGTAACTTGGACCTAACGTTTTTATTTATCCACCTCATAAGCTGAATGTGATTTCAGATTGAACAAAATAGATTTCCCTGTAACTAATGGACCAGATATATTCATACAATGTCCTTTTATTGATTTTACTTTCTTATACCTATTGTTTGCATTTTCCTTTGAAAAACACATAGCTGTCGTTACACTGTAGATGTCCATTACAATTATTATATCATTCACTATTTCTTAACAAAAAATACATGCTTTGCTAGAGTGTGCTTTCTAATGAAAGACTCCCCACTAGCCTAACTGGAGTCTAATTTGTTAGAACATACTGTACATTTTGGGAGAAACAAGAAAATTAGACCCCTTTGGAATTGGTTTGTTTGGTTTTGAAATATGCGTCTTTAAAAATTTAATAAGAGAAAGAAATGGCTAAAGGACAGACTTCATTTTAGACACTTTCTAAACAATAAGCCTATTTATATAACTGATCACATAAATTTCTAGGCACTTTACAGAATGAAGCCTTTTGCACTGCTGAAGTCATACTGCACACAGCTTTCAAGTTTCAGAAAATAAACATTCAAAGGGATGTAGTTTAAGGTATATGAAGTATTTTTAACATTCATTGTTCTGAAATTGTATGCAGCATCTTAAATAAAATTTGTCAAATATCTGCTACAGATATGTATTTGAGTATTTTAAAGTGTATTGCCATTGTTTATCAATTTTTTTCTTACTCTTACTTGATTTATATTTTAATATTTTGTTTCTAAGTTACGATTATGCAAAATATGATTTCTTTTGGATGACTACTTGGAATGTTTACAATTATTTAATACAATTTACTTAACTATTTTGAAATCAAATGATGTGTTGAATTAAAGAAGGTTCAACACTCAAATTGCCTTCATATGCTCATTTCTCAGCATACTGCACTGACAGCTGAGGAGAGCACATTTTTATTTGTACGACGTGCGTGATGCTCCACCAGGTTGCACTGATGAAATACGTGATTTTAGAATTTTTTCACAAAAGGACAATTTTCTTTCATGGAATCAACAATTTCTCTGACATTATGGTAGCTCCCAGATGAATGCAAGCAGACATTAAAAATAAAAATGTAAAGCCATATTATTATCTCCAAAACATATACAGAACTTCAGCTATAGCTTACGAAGCATGAGGCAATGATTCAGCTATCAGATTCAAAAAGATTTTCAAATAACCAAATAAGCTTGCACACAGGAGCAGCCTTCACAAAGATATTTATACACAGCCAACTTTTGCCAAAACCACAATGATGTCAAGTTTTTCAGCTCTTCACTATAACTAAGCCCAAGGGCAGGAGAAAGGGGTGAGGCTTATGAAGTCCGAAGTGTCCAGGCACACACCTTTGGCAGAGTAAAGCTTCCAGCAGGATCTGAACGAGGTGCAGCCACTTTCATTAGCCACCTCAGAGTGCTCCCCTGCTGACTATTAAGTCCTATGAACACGTGAATTATCTGCATGCACCAGAACAGCATTCATCCACACATTTTGCCACCACTGGACATCCTACTCAGGATTTCAAAACTGTACATGCAGTTACCAAAATTCTCCAGCTGACAACTTAAATACATAAATGCCTAAATATATTTTGTACATTTTATTTAACTGTGCTGTTTCATTTCCCATTTGGAGGGAAACATTTCTTCCAGTCTTACAGATGGGACAAGGCAGAAGCCTGTGGTTTAAGAGGCATACTGGGAAGGAGCTGCATTTGGACCTTCATCCTTCTCTTTAGGTTTCTACCCAAATCTCTTACTTCTCATTGTACAATCAATAGCAGTCAGAGGAAACAGTAAATTATTATCTATCCATTGCTCAATTTGAAAATCCAGCTGGCAACTGGAATGCATTGAATATTTCCATTACAAACCTCTTTGGTTAGTTTTGGTAGCTCAGCCTTAACAAACTCCTAAGGATTGCTGTTGTGTTTTTTCTTTCATTTTGTTGGTTTGCCTTTTTTTTTTTTTAATAAATAAATGAAAAGTTCAAGGATATGGTTTAAATTCCATATTTAAGGTAGTCATTCTTGGATAACTTTAGCACTTGATAGCAGAAACTAAGTCACAAACTAAGTCACAATGTCAGAAGACCCTTCCAGGATAAAATGTGCAAATGCAGCTTAGAAGACTAAAGAGTCACTAAAGCCAAGGCTATCCCTTTGATACTCAAAATCTAAAATAAGCCTGAGCCAAACTGTTTTATCGTGAATAAACCAAGTTCAGACACTTAATCAAATTTGCATTTCTGTCTGAAGGAGCATTTACATTTTAGTTATCACTGTGAAATCAGAGCATTTAAAATATGGTACCTCCGGCTCCTACGGTGAACGTTCAGGAACTGTTCAGTCTGCAGGTGACACAACCAGAGGGATTCCACACGCATTCAGTTTAGCCCTCCCTGTTACTATCCGGGTTCACCCAAGGACAGGGACAGGATTCTTCTCTGACATTTTAAACCGTCTTAGGTTCTTTTCTTCCTTTTCATGGGCGAGTGGAAACTCTGAAATTTGGGGGCTCAGATTCTAGCTTCACTTGGCTGGTCTGTCACGCAGATTAAAATGGTTTGCAATTTGCTGCATAACCTATAGGGTGTCCTAAGCTGCAGTAGCACTGCATGGTTTCATGTAAATGGCATGTCATAATCAATAGCAAGTGTGTCAGCTCAGTGACAGGTGCACGATGTGTGACACCATTCTCCAGCACCACTCTTCTGGACCTTCTACCTCTCAGTGAGGAAAGTAAACGAGACTCAGCAGCAAAGACCGCACAACAGGCGTTTTGTGGGGTTTGTCAGTGTTGTGATATGCAACCACTCTGGAAAAGTATTACTGCAACTGAGTGCCAAACATCACTCTTGTTTCCATTGCGACTGTGAACAAGGTATAGTGCATAAAGACCGAACGTGCTAGTTAAACTATGAAACTCCCCAGCAGTACCCTCCATTAAATGTAATTGCATTATCTGACAAATAATCAATGTTCAGATGACACTCAAGAGTCCTAACTGCTAATCCTGGGCTAAAAGTAGCTGATATTTGCCTTCTTTCTGAAGTTTTATACTGTGCCTGTGCTTCAATATCAGCCCCAAGGGAGAAACAGCATCACAAATAAGGTCCTGGCTTCCAATATGATTTTGCTAATAATGCCATTAGAGAGATGAAGAACATAATCTGGTTTTGGATGAAAGAGGGTGGGCAGAATGACATGGCACCTTGTTTATATCATTACTTAGGATATTTAGCATGTTAGTTTTTCATTCTGTTATGCCTAATTTTTCAATATTTGGTATAGATCTCTTATTTTACCACAAGTTCCAGCAAGAAAGGAAAGTGCAGTGACTCTGATATCAAGGTCTGCAAAGAAAATTAAATTAGCAAATATTAGTTCAGAACAACCTGTGAGAGTCTAAGAGCTATTTTATGGCTGTGGACTGCTCTGATCTGAATGCACACCGACTAGCATTCTCCTGGGATACAGTAAAAGACTTTTCTCCCATCATTTCTCCACCTTCCTTTTCCTCACCAGAGCTCCCAACTCAGATCATGGACCATGGCTGGCAGCCTCCGTGCCCCTGATGTTCCACCTCACCAGCATGAAGTGAGCACCAGCACTCCAGCTCCTGCCCAGGTCTTGGCCGCTCGCTATATGCTGACCTCTGTACATATCACCACACATTGTCATCACTTGAGCACAGAGGTATAAAGCTCCCTACAAGTCTTTTGATTTCCACACCTCTTTCTTTAGCCAGTACAGGCTACCCTCACAGCAACTGCTTCAGAGGCCCATCTTTTTAGCTACAGCACCACAACTAGTTGCAGATCATGGGAATGGCCACTTTGGAAGTCTGAAGCAGTTTTGCTATGGAGAGGAGGTGGTAGAAGGCCACCAGACAAGTCTCAGTGGAAGGAATAAGAAAATGAGAAGAGCCTTCCTGCTCTTCACAGAGAAGCAAGGCTCTGTGACATGAGTTAATTAACGTTTGTATGAATGCTACTTTTGTTTATATTTATCTTCTTTTAATTGTAATTGAAGACTACAATGATTCTAAAATATTATTCCTTTGAACCATATTTTTAGAAGAACTACTACTCCAGCAAATTTAAGAAACAATTTTAAGACCACATATGACTCTTGAAATCCTATGGATTATTGATGAGAGCAGAGATTAAAAAACAAATGAGGAGGGAGACAAAATGGCTCTTTGTGGGCTTTCAAAGTGCTTTAACACCTAGATCCAGCACTATAAATTATAATTCCTGAACAGAGAACTGTGACCAGAATTTTCCACAGTTCATAGTGGACATAAGCATAGACCTAAGCACGTGCTTTAACACTTGACAATCCAGTAAAAAACTAAGTACATTTCAATGCCACTGGTTCCACATTAATTCAAATGCTACTATAGAAACGCTCATTCTAAGATCAAATGAAGAAGTATAGGCGGAGTCATATCACCTCAGCAGTAAGCTTTTTCTCTGGACAGCTTTAACTGATATTATTTACATGTATGTGAACAGCAAGTTTATAAATCTGAAACTTGATTCATAAAACAAACAATAAAGAACCACCAACCATTCACAGCTGAGGGAACATACAGTACTCCACACAAAAACTAAGTAACTCCTAAAAGCTACAGAAACTTTTGTTTTTTTTAAAAAAAAAAAAAAAAGAGAGAGAGAGAAAAAACCTAACCTTCTTTAGAAAATTTGACCTTGTAAGCCACAGGAAAAAAAAAAAAAAAAAAAAAAAAAAACACTAAGATAAACACATTTATTCCTACTGTAGATACTTTCATACCATACAGTTTTAAGAAATACATGTAGGAATCCTATAAAATGCTAAAGTATTATTCAGTAATTCCTATATGTACATTCTCCTTGTGCAGTAGCTAAACTCCACATACACCTTCTTACAGAAGGATGGGGCATCTGCACCTAGGCAGCAGGAATTTCATGATGGACTTCAACCAGAGAGCAGCAAGCCCTAATAGAATAATAGGTAACTGGTTTACCTAATCGAAGGGTTTAAGTGTTGGCAATATAGTTGATAATAAACTAATAAGTTAGAAGAGCCTTCTTCACCTAGATGTCCAGCAATGATTAGACTAAATATGGGCTGAAAATTGTTTAGAATTAATGTTGTTCACATTTAAATACAAATTATCTTAGTAGGGTTTTGCATATTGATTGTGCACTGCTGTTAAGTCCTCTTATTTCTATAGAAATAAATTATCCCTACTCAACATATAAAAGCTGTCCTAGTACTAAATAATGATCTCAATAGGGGGCAAATCCTAAATGGAAGTAACTGAAGGGGACTAAATTCCACACTCTGTAAGTACAGGACCAAGAAACACCTAAGACCCGGAACAAGGTACAAATGGCTCCCAAGCCTAGCAGAACTTCCATTTACACAGATAATGCTTTCTGAACAAATCTCAAAAAAAAAAAAAAATAATAATAAAATAATAATAATAATAATAAAAATACACATGAGCCCTAACAGAGGCAGGAAAGAGGTCTGATTTTGAACTGATTTCCTATTTCAAGAAATAAGTGAATATGAAAGGAGGAAAAGCTGTCAAAAAAAAAAAAAAAACAAGCCTGAAAAGGCACATCCAATACTTCTTCTCGTGTTATCTGCCAGCTCTGCTCCTCCTGACAACATTTTCCTGGCACTGTGGCAAGCCACAGAGAGACCCTGAAATTTTTTTTTCTCATTAATCTCTTGCTCTGGTACATAGGTCTGGTACATCTACATGTAGCTGGAAGCATGCTGAATGCCAATGCTTCTCCTTTAACTTCCTTTTTTTTTTTTTTTTTTTTTTTTTCCTAATTTTTTTTTAAGTCCCACCACAAAAAAAAAAAAAAAAATTGGGGAATTTTTTTAAAATTTAAAAAAAAAAAAAAAAAAAAAAAAAAAGTAATTTGGGAGTTCAGGGGTATTTTCATTCACAAACAGGAACTAAGAATTATGCCATGATTTTTTTAATAGTAAAACATTTGCTCCATAATAAATATAATTAAATAAAGAATAAAAGCACAATTAGTAAAAGATATATGATGTGTAATAATAACAAAGAACAATAAAAACTGTCTGAGGACTTATTTCTAAATCTGTATTTGTAAAGGAGCAACATAAGAGGGTCTCTCATTCTGATAGGTAATATTTTACTTGGCTCAAATATATGAAACACTTCTTCAAAAGCCCAATCTCCCAACAGAAAATCTCGTCAAAGCAAACTATACCCAGAAAAAATAGTCCCTGTCTGATTAAAAACATCGATATCTTCTGAAGAGGTACATGAAAAAATGTCATGCAGTTGAAAAATATGCACCAGCCAGACTGTTTTAGAGGCATCAAATCTACTTTAGATGTTCATACTAGCTACAGAGCAGAGGAATGAAAACTGTGTTACGTTACAGACTATACATGTGTAAATAGTTTTCAAATCTATCTGGTTTTATTAAAAATGTAAATCATAAATTGCAATACCTCTGCCAATGTCACTGAAAAAGCCTGTGTGGTAAGTCCTTTCTTTCCCACAACAGAAGGCCTCATCAAATGCAAGTTGTTTAACTTAATGGTGAATGGGAATACACTACAAAAGCTGTATTCGGTAAGTAAAAGGTTGAGTGTGAAATCAGTGAGTTTAGTGTCATGATGTGTGAAGTAGCTAATCAACAGTTGGTATTTGAAAGAGGCTTGGAAATCGTATTTATAAAACAGTATATTTTTGCTTGTGTGGTGATGACTTCAATTAGAAGCAAGCTAAATTTGACTGATCCAGCTCACACCTGAAAACAGGATACTAAGTCACAGACGGCTATGGATCTGGTCATTAAAACATTCATTACGGTCTTCAGTTACTGAACTCAGTGGTGAATTTTCATAAAAGCGTTGAAAAAGTGTTTACAAGCTTGGGCCTGTGAAATTCATGATTCTCTAACAGGAAGGCTATCACTTTTCAAAGAGTACCCAAGGGTATGCATTTCTCCTCTTTGTGAAGGGTTTGTGGTGGTAAACGAAGGACACTGAGAAAAGGTAGGAAGTCAGGAAGTGTGGGAAATGGGACAAGAAGGGAAGCTCTAGGTGCTCATGTCAGACAGCTCTGTTATTAACAGCAGCCGCCCCTTGAGATGTGCGATGCTTTCTCACACTGCCCGAGTCCCTGTATTTGTAAAGCAGCTGTCAACATCCATAGATTTGGGTGGTTTCCCTAGAAAAAGCTCTTTGCCATTTATACTAGAAAGCAAAATAAATTAAAATCCAAAGCAATTAAACATTCATCATGAATAATTTAAAAAAAAAAAAGAAAGAAAAGAAAAAAAAAAAGAAAAAGAAAAAGAAGAATTTAAGAGCTTTCATGCAAAAGGTAACCTCCAGCCAATATTTTACTCTGGTACTCTGAAGTACCTTATCATAGTTAATCTACCAAGGATCTGATTTTATGCATTCTCCACATGTAAAATTTCACTGGGTGCCAGTGGCAGTAAAGGTCTAAGGGTTGAAGATATATTCCCAAATCTGTCTCAGTTGTAGGAAGAGATGTCACAGCATTACTAGATGACAGCAACTCAGACAAGTTCTAAACAATGAAGATAGCTTAACCCAAATAAAACAGATATTTACACATAGTTGATTAAGGGTTTGACCTCAAAAAGTCAACTATAAGGTGCTTGTGGACTTCCATGGACTTTGAACCAACTCGTAAGGAATACTCAAGCTAGCATTTTTTGTGCTACATAACAGAGGATTATATACTGTCTATACAATGAAAGTATATACAGAAAATACAGCATCAAATTAGAGGAACACCACTGATGTAGTTTAAGTTTTGAAAAAAAATAAAAAATAAAAAATAAAGTTGCACAAAAATTGAAGATCGATAAAAATGTTTCCATGATTCTTTTTTAATCCCATTGAAAACAATTTTTCGTTGTAAACATTTTTGCTAGCCAAGCACTGCAGCATTGTGCAACTGCATGACAGCCAAAGAGAAACTGATGAAAAGCTGACTAGATTGATTTCATTTTTCCAACCGAAGTGAAATACGTAAAAGGAAATAACAAAATGGTGAAGTTATTTTTATATATAAAAATGTTCACATTTAATAAACTCACATGGAAACCGCACAGCCAATGGTAACTACTTTTGAAATTCATCTACAGATCCCTTTGGTTCTGCACAGAAACAAAGGCAGTGGTGGGGCCCTGCAGCACCTTTTCCCCTTTCCCTAGGGCTGCAGAAATACTCTCTGCTGGGGAAGTCAGATCTGAGCCTGCCCAAACTCTGTATCACCCATTCCCTCGGTGACCTCCCAGGTTTCTGTGTAGAAGTCTGGCAGGGGGTTACTACTGGAACTCAGAGCTATATTTATTCCCTTGGCTTCCATCCACTACTGTTGCAGAGCAGCCAGAAGGGGAACCAACCAATACAGCATGGGATCTGCCAGAATTGTGCTGCCAGAGAAGTTAAGAATGAAAGACAGAGGAGACAGAAGCTATCAAAATGAGTATTTCTGACTCCAAGCAAAGAAGGGTTTCCTCCCTTTGCAGATCCCCCTTATGCAGATAAGGATTTTTTTACTGCCCTTTTTAAGAAAATCTGATAGAGAAACCTCCCATCTCCACAGGTCTTTTACATCTCACATGAGTTTCTCTGTGAGGGATGGAGCACTAGCAGAAATGCCTTACATCCCTAAGGCCCTTGGCCTTTACATGGCATTTCTCTCCACCTCACAGTAGGACAGAGAGCCATCCCCAAGCCCTGCACCATACAGAGGTTCAAGGCTTTACAGTAGAAGGGACCGACCCCACGCCTTCTTTGCCTCCTACAGCTGGACGCTCGGTGCTCAGGGGAAAATCAGTTAATCAGTTTTGTTCACACAATCCACTAAAAAAAGCAGTGGCAACAAAGCTTCATTTTGAGATGAAAACGCTCTGCGTTACCAAGATGTGTCCCCTCACCAACTGATTTTTATAAACAATGGATCATGAACTTTACAAGAAAAGTACAGAGCTGAGTAGGGAACTATTTCCCTATGTCACAAACACCTTAGCGACTTCAGAATTTCCTTTTGATCCTCTTTAGGGTGAACCTTTTACAGCTTCTCTGAAGGAAGAGACAGCATTACTAACACAGATGCTCTCACTGTATCGCACTCAGAGCTGTGGGGTACAAAATTCTGCAACAGAACAAAGCTGGACCCAGTCTCTCACATCACACTTGAGTGCCCAAGCCAAGAATCAGCACTCTTCTGACCTACTGAATAATTAAATTATTATTTAAATTGGAATAGCCTGAAGCAGGAACTTAAAAAGACCCACCTTGGAAGAGCCAAAGTGTGGTTATTAGAGCGCTCACCTGGGATGTAAGAAACTTGATTTGAAGAAGCTGATTCAAATCAGATATGAGAGGAACGGTCTGAATCCAGCTCTCCTGTGACCCAGGTGCATTTCATAATCACCAGTCCATAATGAAGTGCAGAGATGCAACTCTTTCATTTTGAGCAGAAATTCAATTGTGGACCTGAGAAATCCTTCGAAGATGCAGTATGTTGCTGCAAACTAATGAACTGGCATTTTTCAACAGCGAGAAGAAAACCCCAGCTCATTCTGGCCAAAAACTATACTTCTATATTTGGAAAGCACCTAGCATGCCAAAGACTCTACCAAAACATTCAATAGATTGAAATTCTAATCCAGAAGTGGTTGTGGATTTCCTACTGCCAATTTAACTAATAGCATGTTCACTTATCACATACGTATAGCTTTCTGTACTCAGGTAAAAGAAAGATGTTTGAACTCCTGTTCTTTAAAACATTCAAGGATATTTTAAAATATTTGAGCTATTTTACAAGAAATGTTATGGTAAATTCCAAAGAAGGGAGTATTTAGAGCAGGAGAGTTTTGTTAGCTGGTATCATGGTACTAATAAAGATGCTGGGATATCTTCTACCGGTTATTTTATAAGCCCTAAGAGGAATTACACTCCTATAGCAAAATCTCAATAAGTTAATGAAGAATAGATCCTTTTAAAAGGTAAATGAATAATTTTATTATACATATCAATTTTCAATAGCCAATAACCTTTGCATTTTACAAACTCAAAAGTTTGGATTTCTTTTTGTACTTGGACTAGTGAACCAGGATCTTACCTGCTTTCTGAGAACACCAGTCTTTGAACTAAGTTTACAAACGGGAATCACACATTTTATTTGCAGTGAAACTAGGGATCACATGAGACTTGCCCAGTGTGGAAAGGAGGTTTTATCTACAGACATGGTCCTGCCCCAACTGAAACAAGAGGAGCAGAATTAAATCCTAGAAACCACATAAAAATCAACCAAATATTGTGCACTTTACTCAGAGAGGAGACCCATAATTTACATAAAAAATGCAGGGGTACATGCCAATGACACAAAGCTTCAGTGAAAAGATACCTATAGCAACAGTTTCAAAACTAGCCTTGTTTTCCAGCACCTAACATTCAAAAAACTCAGAAGTCATGGACTGAAACCTACAAAAACGTTCATGCAAACTCTTGAGGAAAACAACAACAACGAAACAACAAAGAGAGCTTGTCTACATGCTTTTTTTTTTTTTTTTTTTTTTTTTTTTTTCCAGAACTGTTCCAGCACCACTATGGTTTAACCAGGACAAGTGTCTATCAAAAACTCCTTGTCCCTAGAGCAGAAGGCAGTTTCCGCTTCCCCTGTCAATTATAAACTTACCCCAGAGAAGACAAGATTCCTCCCTAACCCAGTCCATCAACACAAAATACTTTTCTGTCACCTCAACCTTGAAAAACACTGATATCAAAAACAAAATTTTGCACTGCCCCATGTTTTAACATTTCTACTCATCCCTGAAGAAAAAAGAAACACTCGTAGACCTACAGAGCCAATGTTAACAAACATGCGTGAAAATAAAGTGTAACCATCCATGAAGTGCTACCAAAAGAAACGTTAGGACATGAGCATCCAGCCCACCAAGTTAGTCATCGTTAACAGAAACCCGACTACACCTCCTTGCTTTCTTCTCCCCAGACTCTCACAAGCTCTTTCTCAAGAAAGAAACCTAGGCTCATCTCTCTTTTCCTTGCTGGTAATGTATTCCATGTGTTTATTATCCTTTGTATGAAGTAATTCTGCCCAAGTTTCCTATTTACGCATGCTTTTGTAAAATTTAGATTAAAAGGATATATCTGTATTTATCTATATCTACTATTGATATACCAATGACAAGATTGATGGTAACAATGAACAAATCTATGGAGACCAGCTTCTGAGAGTGACCTAAAACAACATTAATCCAAATTATGGTGCCATTTCACAAAATAACATAGGGCCAGCCCTGCAACCTGTACTACCACGTGTGTTAAGTCACAGATCAGTGGGGGCCAGGACGACCGAGGAAGCAGTGAGCACAGCCCTGTTGTCACTGAGTCGGACTGTGGGACTTGGGGTGACCCCTTGGTAGCGTCAAGGAGCTCAAGCAGGGCTCCCACCTTCCTCACAAAGAACTACAATGACTGGGCCATAACATTCCAAAGGCATAAAACAGGAGGAAAAGTTTGTAACAGTGCTTATCACAGTTTAAAAAGAAATGTCATAGAAGAAATTATAATGAAGTTCACATTTACGCTGAGAACAGCTAGTTGTAACTTTGCACTGTGATTCCCTGACCCATTCGAGTCTGAAGGTGAGGAAGTTCCCCGGGACATCCTTGCCTGCCCAGGCCCCACTCTCTGCCCTGAGGCAGAGCACGAGCCATGGGCAGCCCCCACTACAGGCAACCAAGCTCTCCGCCACTGCTACACAGCCCACAGTGGGCACAAGTCAGCTTGTACTCTCCTTTTTCTCCGCTCCTCTTGGTTCTCCCATCCATAAAACTGAGCCAGGGCCAAATTTTCCACAGCAGCCTTTCCCTGGCACTGTGAGTAGCCCACTTGGGATAAACACTGCCAGATCTTCAGAGCTGTGGAGCAGGCAGAAAACCCCACAGATCTCCACCCTACCGGCAAGTGCCGGCTCCCTTTGGAAGCCCATGATGCCTACAGATGGGCAGTTTAACACTAACGCACAAGAATGAGCAGCCAGTTTTGAGGCAGCTAGCTCTGTTGCTCACCCCACGCGGTGGGAGTGCTATCTAAGCTGCCATCATTATTTTCAGGCATTGCAACCTGCAGAATTCTCCGTTAACATCCTACCACAATAGGCAGCACTGCTTTTTTTTCATAGGATGACAAATACTTGTTATGAATTACCTAATTCTGCTTTTAGTTATATGAGTCTCAAACACAGTAATGCATGCTGTAGAAAAGATCAGATACTGAGGCTGCCGTGGCTATTTTAGTACTGTTTTCTTCATCTCTGTTTAAAAAACAGTCAGATTATAACAAAATTGTTTGTCTTTAATATAGTTCAACTTGACCTAGTGAACCCTTCTCTTAAAAAACAATCTCACATAGAGTATTTAGATTAAGACCTCTAAAAACCAGTGACTTCAAAATACTTTCAAGGCCCCATCTTACATTTTTTAAAAAACACAGACAATGAGGCTAATTATAATTACTCCTCTATAATTCTTTAGATTTTTTGATGCATCTGGTAATCTAGTAAGATGCACCTGAAAATTAGAGCAAATTTAAACATAAGGAAAAGGTGCCAGGTTCAGACTGCTGGAAGAATTTTCTCTCTGGGAGTGTGTTTAGTCACAGCATTGGTGCAGTTGTGCAGAGGCAGTCCAAATGCCCCCCTGCTACCGTATTCCTGTGCCTCTTTTCTGATCCAGATGTCTGCTATCTCTGAAAAGATACTTCACATCTCTGAGTGCTTAGCTTCATTTCTTAACCTGCCAATAGGAGTGAAAATGTCACAGCAGTTATTGTGATCCACTCAGATTCAAACCGACACCACTCATCTATTTCATGTTAAGCAACAAACATCCATCAGATTGTTACAGTTCTCACTTGTTTCCATCCAAGGTCTGGTCCTGACCAGTGACTTAGTTATAAAAAGTTCACATTCTTTATTTGGACACACAACCAGAAACTACAGCCACACGTTTGTACAATAACCCTAAGATCATCCAATTAAGCATATCAGAATTACTTTACTTTTACATCTTTTCTTTCAGTAACTCATCCTCTTTTCCTGTTCTGTGAATATCTGTGCCCGGAGTGTCTTCACTAGAGAAATTTGGATTTCCATCTACAGTTGCCAGAAATAAGTTTATTCATGTTTCTATAAAAGAAAGAATACGTATTCTATTTTTTCATCTATGTTCTCCTTCCCTGAATACGAATTGCTTGCACCTCCGAAACAGATGCACAAAATGCCTCAAAGAAGATGGGGCAAAGAATAAGGCAAAAAATGCAAGGTGTGAATGAGGGGATGTAAAAATGGCTTTTCAGTATCATCCTGCTTTTAGCGTTATGAAGAGCCTACATGTATCTAATCAGATATCTGAGAGAAATTCAGAGATTAAAATTTAAATTTGCTTACAAGTCCCATCAAAATACACTAAATCAGAAGATACTAAAAGGTGTAACTGTCCTCATCAAACAGGAAAAATAAATCTATTTATGGTTTCTCTTCTTTTTTTTATAAAGTTTATATAAACCCATGCATTTTATTTATTTATTTATTTAGTCAAAGCACTCTAAAAACACCTGTGCAATTCAAAGTCAACTTCAAGCAAAAACATTTGGAAAGATGACTTCTCTTGATTTTCCTACACTTGCTGAAACTTGTGCTTCCCGGGGAATAAGCACAATCCATGTTAATGGACTGGTGGATTTTCTATGTCTGTCCTAACACAAAGCTCTTTGGTCACCTAAGGCTACTATGGTGGGTAAACAACCAAATGTGTCAGCTTTCTGTACTGAAGTTCACAATTTCTGATCTCAGCCTCGTCTTCATTGCTGAAAGCAAAGCAGTGGTCCTGATGCTGCAACTTCCAGGCTACTCTCTCCTGATAATGAATGGGTTGGGTTATTGGCCTCCAGCATGGACAAAAATATGACAATCAGCCTCTTCATTATATAAAAGTCTTCAGTGAAGACAGCGCCAGACAACTTGCTGAGTATTAGAGAGCTCAAATATGTTCAGAAGTCAAAAAGCCCTTAGAACAATTCCTTTTTCTTCTACACAATTGATAAAGTCATAGTCCATTTATTAAAAGTGTTTTAATACAGTATTTCCATCATAGCAACTTGTATCTTCAGGACCTCATTTGCAAAACATAGCTTTAGCGTGCAAATATTTTAGACGCTTTTCCTGCAAATGTAATAGCGGGACTAACCTTTCTTACATCTGCAGTTGTTAATTGTAATCAACAGCAAATGAAAACAAACTTTAAGCCAGTGGCACTTTAAAAAAAATAAATTATGTTAAATTTCATTTACCTGCAGTGATACAAATTCATAGTCACAAGCAAAATCTGAGGACAGAGCAGATAAAGGGAAGTGTCCCCACAGCAGGCTTTATCAGCTGTACCAAGAGTCCCTTCTAGTGCACAGTCTGAAACAACAACCGATTCTCTAAGCACTGGTTACCAAACTGGAGACATTTTCTTTCTACAACATTCTGAAAACTTTAAACAACTCATTTGTGATTCTTATGTTCAAAAGATTAAAATATTAACAGTGCATCCATTAGAAGATTAATTAAAGAAAAAAGGATAGAAGAAAGAAAAACAGGACAGGCGAGGGCAAACATCTCAGGCTATTTTCAAGCATTTTTATAACAACTAGAAATCATAGAGCCCTCCTTAGCTGACTAACTTTAAAAAATAAAAATAAAAAAGGTAAGAAAGGAAGAGTAAAAAAAAAAAAAAGGAAAGAAGCAAGCAAGCATTAGCCTTTAATTGAGCACAGGGCCTGATTTTCAAAGCTGCTGAACACCCACAACTCCATCTGAAGTCAGTGGAAGTGGTGAGTGCTCAGCAGCTCCGCAAATCAGGCCCAAACTGTACAGGGGTCTACTAGCAGTCGAACTGAAATAGCACTTAGGGAAGGGTTTTTGTTGCAGAAATGAGAAGGTTCAAAGTAATCTGTCAAAGAAGCGCTGCTACATTCATGAGTCGTAAAGCTAGCTAGCTCTCATCCATGGGAAAAAAGTTAATTCATAGGGCTCATAGGGCTTGCATTTGTCAAGGAGCAGGACGTCAATGCTATCATTATCAGGCAAATCAGCCAGGCGTTTAATGGTAGAATCAGGAGACATTTGCTCTCCACTATCAGAATGACATCATAACTAAAGCAGCCTTCGGCGAGGGGGGAGAAAGCTGGGGCAAGGCTTGGGCTGCACGCAGACTTTGCACTTCTGCTCTGCCATCCCCATGGATCGTTGCTCCCCTTCCAGGAGGCAGCAATGCTTCCAACTGCCTTCGCTCCACAACTTCGTCCCTACAGCATCTGCTACACCAGAATCTTATTTTGCAAAATACTTCCAAACCTGCCTGATCCAAACCTGTGATATTGCAAGCCAGCCCCTCGGCTAGGAGGGGATAGCTTTCACATATAATCTAAATTCACTCCAAAAATTCCTGGCATTTTTAATTACTTCAGTAATCTTCATCCTCAGTGAAACGGGAGGGGAGAAACACATTAAAAAACTACTTACCTCTGTGATTTAAAAAGTAACAGCTCAGTTAAGTCAAATTTTAAGCGTACACAAACACATATACACGCACGATCTTTGAATATTCTGAAATACTTAGTGATGATCTGTTCGATGATCACAAACATAACAGCAATACACATTTCCCTTCCACAGCAGCTGTAATTATACAACTCAAACACCATGAATTACAAACTGTTAATCTATTTTCTTTCAAAATATCACTACAGGTACACAGGCACTGTACAAAAGCCTCACCTTGTATAAGAACTGTGAGGGAAAAAGTTATGAAAGCAGACAGAAAACCTAAAATCCCTGAGGCTACAAAAAAATCCCGCTATTGAGAAATAACCCAAGAGACCACATAGGGAATGTACAGCTTTCAGAAGCACTTCTCATCTTATTTGCACTTAACCTATTGATGTATTTATGCAGGTCACTTACTTTTCGGATATGTTTGAACCCTTTATAATCATGCAGATCGACGCGGTTTTCACTTGGGCTTTTGGTTTTTTGGTTTTGTTTGTTTTTTTGCAAACAAGTTTCATTTAAAAAAGATCCAATTATGCAAATCTGCTCCCGGATAGGTAGTGAATATTCAATATAACGGTGATACTGTAATAGTTCAATGCAACGCACTGCACTGGACAGATTTATGAGGCAACGTCACTACTACGCTCTGGTCCTCGCTGAAGCATCTTGAAGTTAATTAAAGCTGCAATGTCCACTTTTCCAGCCACCCTCCTCATTCAGGTTTACTATTTCAACATCAAACCAGCGAGGGGGCCTCCCCCCTCTCTCTGTACATTTAAGCAGCCTTCCACAGTCAATGAACAATGAACAAAGATTGGAGTGATAGGAAGGGGGGGAGAGAAAAAAATCTCCGCAGGAATAATCAAATCCGGTTTAAACAAGTAAAAATATAGTTTCTAATATTAAACTAGAAAAGAAAACATTCTTCTCCAAGCAAACGTGCAGAGGCGCTTAGCCAACCTCTTCAGAAAGGGGCTAAAAGCAGCCAGTCCTTTTTATTTCGAGTAGTGAATGAGCCCAAACAAGGCTTCTAAACTTAATTATGACACTTAAAATAGTCTTTTTCCACATAAGCAGGGAGGCTCGCCGCTGCTATCTGTATCAACCGGTCAAATCAGCTCAGCAAACACGGCCCCTGTTGGATTTATTTTAAACTGCATGGAGGGGGGGGGGGGGGGGGGGG
>CM021775.1:19705282-19729929 GCA_011076525.1 Nettapus auritus | reverse complement strand
AAAAAAAAAAAAAAAAAAAAAAAAAAAAAAAAAGATTCCCATGCCTATACTAAAAAGTTTAGGAATTCACTCTGCATTTTCCAATTTGATGTGTCTGAAATTCTCTTTGAACAAATTCCAAAATACAAGTTTTTTCTATAGAAATTAGCATAGCAATCACATCAATAATATCACTATCTCTATGGGAATGATAACTGGAGCAGTGGGGGTGTTCTTTATTTCAATTCTTCGTGGATCAACTGATTATATTCTGTCTTCTTTTGAACTTGTTATTGTAAGTCAAGTGATTCTTTATAAGTGACAGCCCTGACAAAGAGACGAGGATGGGAAAGCAGGTCGAAAGGAAGTCGCCATATGGACTTTAAAAAAGGCACTTTTTAAACAAGATAATGGGGAAATGGATGTTGCCTTTTAACCCTGTCAAGGCTGAACATTATTAGCTGTCTCATAAAAGAATAAGCTGGACCTTTTTGTTTTAATATCAGATTTCACTTTATGATTTCCATGACCTAGGGCTTCACGATACAAACTATATAGGAGGTGAGGGCATTTCAGAAGCAGGGGCCAAATCAGGCACCTGGGATCACTGTCAGCCACACAAAGAGTTACAGAAGAATGAGAGCTCAGGAAAACCCCATGGTTCTTTTTCCTGGAACAAAGATAAGAATATTGGCTAGAGATAGGTGAAATAGTACTGACAGCAGAGGAGCTTTAGACATCTCACTGGGATTTCCTGTTCCTTTGGCAAAAGTGCATGATGCTCTTTTAATGACAGTGGAAAGGAGTGAAACTGAAGAGTGAGGACGAGGACTTTGACTCTAATTCTTGCAAAAATTAATTTCTCCTCTTCTCTCCTTTTTTTTTTTCCTTTTTTTTTTTTTTTTTTCCGAGAGAACAAATTTCCCTCCAGAATCTTACCAGTGGACAGAGATTAGGAAACACCTCGCAGTAAACTGAGATTAAGTTCTAAACCCTCACTAAACTGATGGCAGAGTTGTCAGCACTGGTCCACCACTGGTGAATGCCCAGTCAATTTTCTTTTCCCAGTCAGCAGATGATCATCCAACTCAACTCTACAGGAAGAGCATATCAAGCAAAGCTTCTCAAAATGGAAGAGAAGGCTACTATGCAGGCAATGGTGATATCATGGGAGGACACTGTTAACAAAACCAATCAAAATGCTTTTCCCCAGGACAAGTTAGGCATGATTATGTGGGTTGGGTTGGCCAACCCTTCCCTAAAATGGAGCCTGAGGAGATAATGTAGGTTTGTGAGCTGAGTACATTCCTAAAGACATATGCCTTCCAAATTTTATTGACTCAGTCACAGGTTTTGCCTCCTAAGCAATGTCGACTGGATAGATGTGGTTCAGAAGATCCCAGACATGAGCTCAGGGAGGCTTTGCCCCAGCCTTGCTCAGAATTCCTAATATTCCCCAATACCATCAGCATTTCTGTAGTGTCCTCCAGTATTCCTCCCCATTCCTCCCCCTCATCTCAATGTTGTTACTTTTTCTCTATTTGCATCCAAAGAAAGGTCTTTTCTCTTCAGAGCCCTCAGCTGCAGAGGCTTCACTGTCCCCAGCTACTTCTTCGGTTGATTTTATCGTCTTCTGTGCCTCTTCTACGAGTAGGCAGGACTACACTAGTGCTTTAACTTGGCAAAAACACTACAGGGGAAAGAAGGAAAGAGCAGAATAAATGTCCATTGTTTGACTTACTCTGCAAGGTCCTTGCACTGTCTTAGAGAACAGGGAGCACCTTCTCAGGCAATGGAAGCTATCAGATACAGACTTGTCCAACTTCAAAAAGGAGAATGACAGGAAATGAGAGCTGAGGTTTTGGGGCAGGCAACATTGTTATTCCTTGTGATTTCCACCTTTGTGATATTACAGGATTTCAGAAGTACTTATTTTGGACAGACATAAACAAAAAGGAAGAAAATCCCAAATCTCACAAGTTTGATGAATACAACAAAAAGCCTAAGTGGGAGGAGAGGTGGGAGGAGTATCTTATGAGGCTTTATACACGGAAGCAGCAAAATACAAGTGGTCATATACTAATTTACACAATGGGTGGGGGAGAAACGTTAGCTTTATATATTTAAATATTTATAAGTTGTTTGCTTTATGAAGAAGGACTGAGGAATAATCCTGCCTTTGTTCTTAAAAAGTGTGATCAGCATTTCCTTCCTAAAGAGAGATGATAAGCAACTGGGCATTCTTTTAACAAAGGCTGTAGCAGCCCATTGAAAACTTAATGCC
Source organism: Nettapus auritus (assembly GCA_011076525.1). NCBI lineage: Eukaryota > Metazoa > Chordata > Aves > Anseriformes > Anatidae > Nettapus > Nettapus auritus. The sequence goes on along the minus strand of CM021775.1, from coordinate 19,727,666 downwards.
TTTAGGAGGGGGTCTCTATTCCAAGGAAGAGCAGAACATTAAGTCTTTAATATTGATAAGGAAATGCTCATAAAAGGAATTATCTAATAGTGGGGACTTTAAATAAGGAATTTCAGAAAACTTACAGTAAATATTGCAGCAAACTCTGGAACAGGTGGTGAGATCTACATGGCAGTCTGAGCCAGTGAAAATACAAGTCATCCAGCAAGAAAGTCGCTGAAGCATAGTACAAGAAGATGTAAATAAAACACTTTCACAGGAAAAAGGGAAACTCCTTCCAAAATGCCTGTTAAAAACATAGGAGTTTCCTGGGCACAACCTCAGCAAACTGACAAGGTGGATGGAGGTTTTACCACTTGTACAGATTGTGTAAGAAAGCTTCCTGGAAAAAAGGACCATGAGATTCCAGCTTTCAAAACAGACCAGAGGCAGAACCCATTTGAGAACAAGCTATTTCGCAGGGTCCACAGTCAAGTTTGACAGCAAAGATTGTATATACCATGTATATACCATCATCACAGGGATTCAAAGGTAGAGGTGATCAGAATTTGTAGGAAAAAAAAAAAAAAAAAAAAAAAAAAGACACCAACCACATTTCTAGGAAATAAATTTGCATCCCCAACTATAGCAGTCAACTACCATTGAGCCTGGTGTCACAATCAAGTTGCATGGGTCAACTAAAAGCATATGATGAAGCTAGGCATCAATGTTGGACACTTTTTGTCACAAAGTCATTGCAACAATTCATCAAATCACAGACACCAAAAAATGGTCAAAAATAAGGTACAAAATGGGCACCCAGAAGATGTGCAACAGAAGCAGTATCTAAAGCAGGGACAGTATGGAGGCACAGCTCCTTCTCAGTCACGGCAGCACTGATCCTTCTCTTTCTCAAAACAAAGGTGAAACTGGAATGAAGAGAAAAGGTCCATCAAAGTATTACTGAGACCAACAGACTGGTACATGGCACTGGAAGTTTCTATGGACAAAAGTGGTCACCTTTGTATTTCTATTGAACATAAGAAACTAATTAAAATGATAAAAAATAAAGTTTTGTCTTTTTTCTTTCCCAAAGCGAGAGATTTTTTTAGATTAAATAGTGAACAATATTCTCAATAGATCCACCTAGTGGAATCGAACAAATTCTGCTTCCAGAATAAAAACACAGTTTTTATAACCCCATCCAGGATATAATTCTATGACTATCTCCCATTCAGCAAAACAAGGACTCAGAAATCCTCTGAAAGAGCAAGAATGAAAGGTGCAGTAAGCCCAAATACAAGGACAATATAGAAGATGGGGATACAACTGTTGCTCCAGGATTTAAACTTTAGCATTTAAATTTACATGGGATTAGTACAGCAGGTGTATTTTTCCAGCTATAATCACTAGGAATTATGATTGACCAAGAGGGGAAAGTACTGGAAAAAAAATATCCAAAATAATAGCTGCACTTCATCTTTAAAGTGCATTGGCACTGAGCTAGCTCTTGCAGCAAACTCACGCATAACCTATCTCAGGACGTCAGACCTCTTCAGGAGCCATTTAAAAGCAATTTTCTTTGATCTTATCTCTGAGATCAGATCCAGGAATATTTTTTTTTCTTATCTTCTTATCCAACTAATCTAACCAGTATTCCAGTTTTCAACACTTCCCCTAAACTCCCTTTTCTTTCCATCCTGGTCCGAAAGATCACAGCAAGCTCTATAGGTTTGTAATGTTTATAACCTCATGGCTTTCCCCAGCACTCAGGATGCCTTCCTCTATTGATGAACACCAATATTCCCTGCCGGTGCCATCACACTACCGCCTTTTCCTCTGCCGGTTACACACAGCCTCCCCAGCTGCCTGCTGGTTCCCCACAGTCCCTGTTTTGGCCCACACACACACCTCAGCCCATGGGTGCCCTCCCAGTCACCCCCCAACCACCTCTCCTCACTACATTGAAGCCTTTGTTCTATCAGAAAGTTTGCAGAGTAATGCCTAAAGCAAACAGCTAAAGAATAATTTTGATGATCTGCTGAAAACATTTATATCTTACCTTTTAAACTACCATTTCACTGTTTAAGCCCCATGGTATTAAGGCCATTACACCAGTGCTGCTTTCGCCATCTACATTGGTCACCTGTAAGCAGCATATGCAGGGACTGGGCTATGCCAAGTTGGTATACCTTGCACTGGGTACCAACAGCAAGGAACACTGTGTTTACCATTTGTTAAAAGTTTGTTGATATTGCTTCACCTGCAACTGATTAGGTAGGTGCCAGTGTCTAGACAGAAACACCCTGTCTTCACCAGTTTTGTGACTCAGGCTGATGGAGATCCAGGACTTTTTGTGAGGATCTCAAAGAGATCAAAGATCCATAGCAGACCACAAGTCATTTTGGGGGGCTTCCCCAAACAATTCACCTGCTGAATATGTGATGCTCTTCAGTGGTTCCCCACACAGGCTGCACCATGAGGTGGCGCCTCAAAGATGGTGCCTCCCTCCTTTACCTCAGTGGTCACCCCAGTGCCATCTGCAGCCTCCCGTGCCCCAGGCGGTCTCAGGGGTGGCTGCCCCCAACCATGATCTTTCCTGCTGGCCATGTTTGTGTGCCCAGCTGGGCCATGCCAGGCTGTGGGTGCAAGGACTGTCCCCACCAGCAGAGCCTCATGGCAATTGGCAGCAGCACCTCACTGCCATGGCCATTAGAGATGGCAGCCAAGAAATGGCACCACTGCCCTGCCCACCTAGAGAGGGAGAGGATTGAGAGGCAGTGGGGTTTGGGGCAGAGCTTACCCACAGCTTTGCCTCAAAATACAGCGTTCCTCATCCTCCAGAGCCAAAATGCATCACCTCTCCCCAGCCAGCAGGAGGGGAGCTGCAGCAGTGGTGGAGGCCCAGCCAGTATGGAGTGCCCCAGCCCCCTCACCACCACCTCCCAGCTAGCCCCAGGGACACACGTAGCAAGTTATTATTTAAAATAGTAATAATAATAGTAATCCTATAACTCTTATTAACTAGTACGCTGGCATTATGACACAGGCCTGAAAGCCATGATTTATGCCCATTTGGTCATTGTACCCTTACCCCAAACACCAGATATTAATTCCAAGCTGCAGTAGAAGCTCATAGGCTTCCCTTCACCTTCTCCATCCTCACAGCCTCCATCAAAGCCATGCCCAAAGGAAGCAGGCTGGGCACCTGCAGGAAGAGGGGTGGGAAGGGAAAGTGGGTTGGGAATGGACTGAGGAGGACTCTTACCTGTCTTTCCAGGTATGCTGTCACAGTACGATAAACATCTACTAAACACAATGCCAGAGAGCATGACAAATAACTTCCCAGAGGGAGGCATCACTCCACCTGCTCTGTTCCCCCAGAGAGGACTCTCTCACCTCCTCACAGGGGATGGGACACTTGAAAGCGACATAGGTAATGTCCCCATTACTAGCTGCAGAGGGTCTGGGATCAGGACAAAGGACTGCACTGCCTATGATATGTATTTGAAAAATATACATCAATACAATGTGACACTAGTGCAGAGCAGAACATCTGAAAACTGATGAAGTGGAGAGCTCTCTGTGTAATGCAAAGCACCTGAGTGATGTGTGTACACACAAAGATTTGTTCAGCTCTGCTCGTATCCAGCCCTTTTGGACAGTTGGATTTGATTTGCCATTTTCCTGCCAAAATACTGTTGCTATACCTCAGCACCTGGCCTTTCTTCAAAGAAAATGAATATGACTCTCCTGTCCTCACCTAAACCAGTCGGGAATATGAGTTCAGCAGAGGTTAAAGGGACCTTCCTTAATAACAAATATGTTTCTAATAATTTAAAGCCTCAAAAATAAAGACTTGTTGTTTATCTCAAAATTCTCTCTGCTTCCATAATTCTGTTCATATATAGCTGTTTCCCACCTTTTTCTATCCACGCTAGAAATGAATACTATTAAAATCAACATACCTGCTTAGAATCAGAGGGTCACAGGACATTAAGCAAATTAACTCTGTCTGCACAGCCAGCAGAGGGAAGCAAAGAGTATAATTATTTTTGCTTACATCATTTGAAACAGTATTTTAAGGATTTCTTAACCAAAAGCTAAACTAGCTTCCTAAAAGACAGTACTTTAAATGCTTAAGATAGAAACTTCCACAAAATTTTTACAACAGCAAAGGTGATGTCAAACAACAGCACTATGACCTTTATTTCCTTTCTCTCTTCTAACTTCAAAAGGCTTTAAGGTTTTTGGTATTTATTTGCAATTTTCTCACCTAACCAAAAAGCTTTTTCCAGCTACTAATTAATTTTACATCAGCAACTTAGGTCTTTTTTTTTTTTTTTTTTTTTTTTCTTTTTTTTTTCTTTTTTTTTCTGTAAAGAATCTATGTATAATCAGATGAACTTGAAGTTAAGCCATCTCTCTGAAACAACCTGGAAGTAAAAAATAAACAAAAAACGCGTGTGTTTTCTTTAGATGGTTGAAAACCTGTTCTACTTAAAAAGATGAGAAAGCCACTTTCTCTGTTGAGTATCCACTACTACTCCTCACCACTCATCTCTACCCCAAGGAGGACAAAAATTGTGAACAGAACTGAAACTTCCAAGTTTAAAATAAAATAAGTGATTGTAGAAAAAGTGGCCAGTGTAAGGGAAGAAAGAAAAACAACAACAACAACAACAACAAACCCTCAGGTATTATTCTCACACCCTACAAATAAGCAATAACAAAAACAACAAAGCCACAAAAGGCAGCTCCGATTTTTCAAGGCTGCTAGGAATCATATGAAAGCCCCAGAGAATTCAAACAAACTACCTATTTCCTAGGATTTTTTAAAGTTTAGTTCTCTTTTTTACTTTTTTTTGCCATTTCATATATATGTTGGATTTAACAGATGCTATTTAAGAGTGTCATTTTAAGATATAAATTACAATCTGGAAGGGCCCTCAAGGATCACAAGGCATGAGCATGTATGGCCACGTTGTTTTACACCTCTTTAGCCAGGACTTGTCATTCTGAAACCCTACAGATGTGCTAACAGCTGCAGAGGTGGGTGAGAAGTCTGAGAAGCGCATGTGCTGGAGCTATGCCAAGAAAGCATTGCCTATAGAGCTAACAAGGCTGAGACAAGACTGATCTCACTTCACAGAGTGGGAGACACTGCATGGTGTAACTTGCAGCCCTTACAGAGGTAGCTTGCATGGGTCCTCTGAGCTCCCACTGCCAAACTACACTTGGAAAAAACGTGCAGAGATGTTTTCTGGGTTTTGTTTTTCTGTTTCTACTGTAATTTAAGCTAGAAGCAAATCCTCAAAAGCAGACTGATACACCAAGCAAAACCAGTGAAGCTCAAAGACTGCACAAATTGCACAGAGGTGTGAATAAGCCTTGTTATGTCTTTTTAGGTATGAAAATATCCTTAATGCTGTGTTTCCAAGCTCACAGGCATTTTAAAACGTGCTACACCCTTTTCCCGCCTCTATATCCTGTGCTTGGACTAGTCAATACATGAGCAGCTAAATAGGTTTGAGGCACATCTTCTTTGTGTAAACAGGCTCATGTTACTTCTGCGCTCCAGATTTTGCAAGCTTTGCAATGCTATAATTCATTTCCAGAATATGGCCCACTGGGTAAAATTTCAGTTACACTAGTGAAAATATTGAATAAACCTTTGGAAGCTAAAACTAATCACCACTTTAGAAATCCAAAGGTGATGATCTTATCTGGATAATAATAATCTTTTTAAGAAAAAAGTTATCAATCTGTATTTAACCAATAGACAGGAACTGGTTCAAAAAGAGTCTTTCCAAACCATCAAGTAATGGATGCCTATTAAAAAACTATAAATAAGCATTCACCTGAGAGCTTGGAATGGCACTTTGAGAGCCTTCCTGGTCACTCAGGTAAATAATGAGTTTTATATAACCTTTCAGCAAAGATTTTTTGCAAATGAGGAGATAAAATGCAGAAAAGCTTCTGATTAATATTAAGGTTGGGGTGCAAGCCAACACACAAGTGGGAATTCAAAGTTAAAGCTGGCATTGTTGTTCACTCACATTGTTCCCTCTAAGGGTTCAATGTTAATGACACTGTTGTCTTTACTCTGATTTGTTTGTGATAGTTTCAATTTAGGATTTTGTTTAAATTGATGAGTATTTTGTACATTATCTGCTCACACAGAAGACACTAAAGTCAATAAGAATTGTAGAGATGGGCAGAATGTAGGCCTCCAACCAATGTGCAGTCAGCAGTGAAAATAACCACAGTGGTCATCATAGCCCCCATGAAACCTGCAAGCACTGTATTTGCTCAAATCTGAAGAGAAAGGAGAAGAAGCAAAGAAAACAAACAAACAAACAAACAAACAAAAACTTTCTGGTATCTCATCCTGTCAATATTAACTACTCTCCACTAAACTAACTCTTAACAAATACTCTGAGCTCTCTTTATGACTAAGAAAAAATATACCCATAAAGAGATCCATCAATTATCTTAAAATCAAATAACCTGGCAATCAGGATATATGGCAAAATTAAATGTAAGCCCTTTCCTGGATAACAGTACAGTCCTCTCTAGAGGATCAGCTGTCCTCAACACCTAACACCCTAGGATGAGAAGAGAAAAATGGGTTTCACACCCTGAAGGTTAACCAACTTCATTTGTTATGTACTCAGAGAATTAAATTTGTACTACAGGCTCAATGATCTAAAAGGGAAACTTCTCCCAGCTATAACCATGGCAGTGTTTCACAATAAAATAGACATTTGAAAAAGCTAAAATGCAAACCAAAAGGCAAAAAAATGTATAGTGTTTGTATTCAATAGAGATCTTTCCTGACCGTTGTGATTCTAAAGAAATATATCCTTCCAATTGTTCCACATTGTGTTAAAACATATTTTTTGCATTTATTAATAATTCAAACATGTTGTTGTTTAAAAAAAATTATTCACATCGTGTGTTCATAGTTTCCATATACATATGTCAAACTTTATTTTGTTTTACCATTATAATCTATGAATGGATTTACCCTTTGTTTCTGTTTTCAAATCTCTGAGGAATGTTTGATTAGGTAGGAGGGTTTGTTTTATGCATTACTTGTTCATCATTGCACAAGTGCACAGGCTAAACAAAGTTGGCATACTTCACACTGATTGGTGGAAACGGTGTAGTTAAACAGTGTAGTTAATACAAGGGAATGAGTAATTTCTCAGCACAGCTAATCAGCTGCACAATAGCTATGTATCAGACACTGCAGCTATATATCAAAAATGCATTTTAAGGTAGCTTGTAGCATACATGATTATCTAGTAGTATCTATTACAGTCATTGCATATTAACTCACTTCTGTATTTATTTAATAAAAATAATTTTGTGTGCAGTGGACTATATACATAACTGGGCAGAATACCAGGAACTATGTGGTAAACGCAAAAACAGGAATGTTGTAGCTGATATATAATGGAAAATATGTCCAGGGTGTTACAGTCTGACAGTGTCCGGTGCAAAGGAAAAGACAGAGCAATGAAGATGACAAAACAGCTACTACTTCACTGAAGTACTTAAATCAATTTCATAATTCTATATCTATCACTCCGTACATCTATAACTAAGAAAAAAAAAATACATTATACTATTATTTACCAGATGTCTTCTGCATTGTTTTTCCATCCCTTTTTGATGGGCTGTTCTTTATTATGACTGTCATTCCTAAAGAACGTCTTTTTAATAGCTCAGCATCAACACAAGTTCAGAATACTGTCCCTCCATTAGAAAACAAAGTTGGGTTCAGTATGAGCTAACATTAACAATTCAAGAGCCTGTAGAAGAAATTAGAAACATGAGCCCTCCATAATGATGATAAAATCAAACTGGCAAATAAATGTATTCTCAAATGTCATAGTAAGAAAATGGATGAATATATGCAACTAAAATGGTCTCTTAAATTTCAAGTGCTTGCCCAGGATTTTCAAGAACTTGCTTCTACACAGAAGAAGCTGAATTAGAAATCTATCAAGTAATCTTACTAGTGAATATCTGCACATGTAATGCAAACTTCATGAAGTCCACAATTTCACCCTACTAGACTAATCTAAAGCCCACTGGGATCTATTCCTCTGAATTTGATGAGTTTTGGATCAAGCCTTTTGAAGATAAGGAGTGAGCTGGAAACAAAATGATGCCATAAATCAGAACAAATGGTACAGAATTAAGTAATACAAGATATAGCTTTCAGTACTATATTATGTTAGGGTTACAAAATAAAACAAAACAACACAACTATTGATGTATAAATAGTAAGGAGAAGGAAATATAAATATTTGTGTTATTAAGGAATTAGTTGCAGAGCTCAACTTTCCTAAAAAATATAGGCTCTGTTTTGATATCCATACTTAAGGAAACACTTTGGCTCTGATAAATCCAAGTGGATAATTAAAAATTATAATATTAATTGTACCCTTAACACAGATAAGTAAACTTGGCAAGAAAGTTTTAATGAGTTAAAGTGAAAAGGCAATGTCTAAATTAACTCAGTAAATTGGCAAAGAGAAATTTATTGTATATACTGACCCCTTTAACTTGTTTTAATGTCTGAATTTGAATTACATAGATTAATTTTCATTACATGATACATTAAATTATAAGGATAAAATAATTCCTCTCAGAATCTGCTTTCTAGGACAGTGCTTACAAATTCATTGTCCTGTACTATTTTATAATAGTGACTTGGAATCCACAGATTCTCTAAAGATTCCTGAGGGAAGATACAACTACTAGAATATCTTTAGAAAGTCAACATAAAAGACACAAACATGATCTCATTGATCTTTGCTAAAAATGCAAACAGTACCACAAAATATTTTGCCTTTGGGAATCCTCAGTACTATTGAAGACATCAGCTCCTACAACACACATCCACCATGTGCCACCATGCAAAGTGCATGGAGGTCTACGTACAGCTGCACAAATACCCCTCAGATATACACGCATATATCAGCCACGCTGGAGAAGCTGAAACGGTTGATCTGCTATCATCCGAAAAGATGCTGCATGCTTATGAAAAGTGCTTGGCATACTACAGGAAAAACAAAACAAAACAAAACAAAACAAACAAACAAACAAAAAAAACGGTTAAAAGAATTTAGTGCCAGATTTTGACTGAAACAACTGTGACGTAAAAGCCGACATAGATGTACACCCCACAGGGAGTCATCTGACTGTATCAGATTTTAATATATCCTTCCGTAAAGTCAAAGATCCAAATGCTCAATTTAGTGCTCAGGGACATAGAGGGAATTTGTGACATTTCTCAGAGGGCTTAGTGTCCATAAACTAATGACTGGATAAAACTGATCTCAATATTTAGTTTCACATTGGGGGTAAATACAATATTGATTATATTTTATTTATTTAACTGTTTCACAACTCCATACATGTGAAAAATTAACAAAGTAGAAACTGCTCACCCAGAAATACACTTCAACAAATATTGGGATTATGTATATAATTAAGACACAGGCATTGCAGAAGACCATTATATATCATGATTTAGAAGTTCAGATCTTTCAGCTCCTACTAAATACTGTCAAGCACCAAGAAATTCTGAGCCAGAACCAACTGAAAACAATGGAAAGATTTCCATTGGTTTTAATAAGCAATGAATCAAATCCATAAAAATGAACCAAGCTAGTAAACGTGCTGTTGCTGAGAGTAGCTCTAAATAAATATATAAATGGCTTCTCTAGCACCCAAGGACATGCCGTCCCTCCTTCCTTTGTACCCCATGGAGGAAGACCAGATCATGCCCACCAGCAAGCCCTCATAATGCCACAGCAGAGATCACATTCCTATTTGGAAGGAGGAGAGGGGTTTGCTTGTTTTTGTTGTTGTTGTTGTTGTTTTGTTTCCTTGGTTGGTTTTGGTTTTGGTTTTCTGTTTGTTTTTTTACAGGTCCCTCATCCATTGGTGGTCTGACAAAAAAGACAGAGATATTTCAGATTTATAATGTGAAGGTGAGTTATGCACCTGCACTGTGGGGTGTGTAGGGTGCTGCCATGGGGAGACACTGAGAATCATGTGTCAAACAGGAAAGAAGTGTTACCTCAAGCACAACCAAACTGTAAAGGGGAACAGGCAGACTGGGGAGCTTTCTGCTGTTCAGTCAATATACCATGAAGTATCAAAAATGTCTTTTACATGCTTTTTTCCACCTCCCTTTTGAAAAGACACAGAATTACAACCAAGAAGTGAATAAATTGCTACAAATGGTGGTATTTGTTGAGGCATGCAGTTTCCAAATGGGAATTTGGACTTGTTTTTATTCTCCACTTAACACATCCCCTGCCCAGCACAGACATCAGCTCTGGTGGTGTTCCCAAAATGACAACACAGGGAAAGCACATGGCCTAATAACTTCAGCTTTAACAGACCCATGGCTTCTAACAATGCAATTGCAGTGGAATTTGCCCTAAACAAAGCCCATCGCAGTTAGCAGCAATTAATGTCTTCTCAGACTGCTATATGCCGTATGAGCATATGAGAGGGGTGGGGGGGAGCTAGAGGGACACCTGCGTGCGATGGTGACCAGCCTTCTTGGACGATCCTCAACAAGGGCATTGCAAACAACGGGCCCACAGCAATGCAGAATGAGTGCAGGGTTCCCTACGAGCCGGGTTTGTAATCACCGCCTCCCAAAAAAAGCTCACACAGCACAGCCCAAGCAGTGGGAGGGAAGCACTGAGGAAAACCCACAAGAATTTAATCTATTAGAAATATTCCCACTTGTCCTGTTATGACCCGCATAGGAAAGCTCTGGACAATGCACGTCTCGCACCCAAGGAAGGGCGGTGGTGTAAGTGGTTTAGCGTGGTGCTTCCCCAAGCCACCCCACTGCACTGAGCAGGCACGTCCCCAAGGCTGCCACCAGCCAGCCAGATCCCTGCAGCCCAGGGCAGCCATGCTCGGGGGGCTCTCGCTTTCTTCTGTGCCTGCATGCCATCCCCAATCTCCCTCCTTCCGCAGAGAAGGATGACCACCATGGCACTATGGTGCCCACCAGCCACAGCTGTTATCAAAAGTGCAGACTGCGCTGACAGAGCACTGCTCAATAGGTCATTGCCAAACTGCTAATAAATACGGTGGAAAGAGATACAGAGCAGGGGTGTGGGTCTTTTGTAATATAAATGAATAGTTTTCAAAATGTAGAAGAACTAAAGCACATTTTCACTTTGTGCTTTATGACACTTACAATATCTTGGCTCAACAAATTAAGATTGACATTAAAAAATTACTAAGAGGCTTATTTCTCCTGTCAGCGCAAGCCCAGGGCATCCATCACTGCTGGTGAGCACAGTGCACATATTGAGGGGAGGAGAGACCCTTAAAGGTTTGAATATAAACCTTGTCTACAGATAAGCTGGGGAAACACAAGGAGCCATATCCTGTTAAAGTCACAATCAACATTTCCAAAGCCACAAATGGGGAGTATTTGCTCTTTACATCTGAGCTAAATTGTAGAAATAAGCCATAAGGAGAGAACAAAAAGCGCAAGAGAAAAAAGATGCCTCTTCCAAACTTAGTGTATTATCACAAATCTCTTAACTCCATGTAAGAGGCAACCTAAGGGTATCAAGTTTAAAAAGCACAGAATCAATAAAAAGTCATTAAAAATCAATGTATGAACTGGTTTGCATGCCCTCAGCCATCACTCCTAGGCACTAATGCTCTAATAATTCTAAATTGATATGCACAGAATATGCCAATTTAAATTTATTGGAGTACTTCAAATTTTTAAGTGCTTAACTTTGGAAAAGATTGGCTTTATGGGGCCAAAGCCGTGAAGAATGATCAAAAATGTTTAGTATGCCTTGCATTTTCAGTAATTTGAAAGAGATTAAAGGAGTAGACTTATGAAATTAAGAATGATTTTAAAATCATTGGATCACTTCAAATTGCTAGAAATGCTTAAATCACAAATAATATTGGTAGTTAGTACACATGCAACGAAAGGGCTCTGTTCTTACATCAATGTCCAAATGAAATCACCAATAGTATTAGGCAGCTATATGTGTATACCAAAGAGAAAGGGAACCACTTGCATGTGCACAAAACATGTAGGGGTTTCAAGTGCAAGACAAGCCCTTGCTACCAAGAATTCCCCAAGTCTTTCCAGATTAAATTAATTTCAAAATCTAATATGATTTGAAATCGACTCTCTAGTTAGAAATTCAAGTTGATATTAATTCTACTTCTGGTAGACAACAAAGGGTTTTTCAGAAGACTCCTGTGCAAACACCTGGAAATATGCAGAAACCCACACAGAAGGGCAAGCCATGGTGCCCACACACAGAGCTGGCAAAGCTGGGCACCGCAGGGAGAATCCTGACCACTTGGACACCCCAACCACACTCCTGCTGATGGGAGTGGGAAATCTGCCTATGATTTTGGAAATCATCTCCAACTTCTGTAGATGCTCAGACAGCTGCCATATGCCAAAGCACCGACAGGGAAGGCTTTTGAGCACAGTGCCTCCTGAGTTTCTTAAAAACAAATGCATGGCTGCATTTCTCTTTCTTCACAGTTACTCCTGGAAAATATACCTAGAGGGGAAAATGTAAGAAGTGGTATTAACAGCTCAGTAGGTCCAAGATAAAAGTGGGAGAAACCAAGGCATTAAAAGGGGTTAAGGTAAAATAATAAACTGTTATTAAGCCTCTTGACAGTTTTGAATCATCATTGTTTATGGCATGATAGAGCTTGGCTTTTTACAGGTGTTTCATTTGTGCATTTTCCTTATTCTGCTGTTATTTAACAATGCCACTAATCTCTGCTTTAAGCCCCCTCGGTAATGCATTGATTGAATCTGCATCTGCTAACCCTTCTTATAAAATAGCATCACAACCAAACAGAGGTTAACATTTCATAACTTTAAACGGCAAGTGTAAAGGCTAAAATTTTATGAGGGACCTCAAAAATAATACTTCTTTTATTAAGTATAAAACACACAGAATTAATCTCAGATCTTCATTCGCTATGTGTTCGGAAGAGGAAAGGCAGGCTAACAAGTGCCCCCGTTTGCTCACCCCTCTGCCCGAGTGGCCGGGAGCTGCCGTGCCCCCATGGGACCATGGCGGTGTCATGCCCCAGTGCGGGCAGCAGACCATCCCTTGCAGTGCTCAGCAGCATGGCCCCGGAGCCCGCTCGTGCATTCGGGGCCGAGCGCTGCGCTGAGTGAGCAAGGCAAGATGGAGCAGTCTTTCATTAATGTTACTGAAACACCGTCAGAAGCCAAAAATCAACATTTCATGGATTTTGGTTAATAGTTTAACTTCCTTCACAACATTATTACTTACTGATACTTCTCTGCGATCCTTCTTCTACGTAGTATCTTGCACCTGCTAGATCTTATCTGAGGAAAGAAGGGGAAAAAAGAAAAAAATGAAAAAAAGAAAAAAAAAAAAAGAAAAAGAAAAAAACTTTTATCCAGTGAGACACTTTACCAAGAAAATTCTACAAGAAATCGGTTGTTACCTGCAGATAACAACTGGTTTGTTAGCTAATGGCTAGAGGCAAAGCCAAGGCCAGTTAATGCTCCAGCTGTCCAGTCATTAACTGCAGTAAAGACTGATTTTGAGGAGGTTATTGCCGTGATAAAATATCCTCAAAAGATTATAACAGCAATAGTGTACAGAAAAAAAAGAAAAAAAAGAAAAAAAAAAAAAAAGTATTCGTGGCTATAGTGTGACTGAATGGCTGCATTTGAAAAATTGGTCATTCCCTGGCGGTTCATAACTGATTTTCCACCAGTCAAAAATCAAGTTGTGCTCTGTTAGGTTTATTGTACAAGGCAATAAAAATATTGGCCAGGTTAAATTGTCACCGTGTTATGACATTAACCATTCTTTTACTGTGCTTAATTTAAGTGTTACTATGATTCATTATGGAAAGAAACTGTCCTTTGCAAGTAAACAGGCATTTGAGCACTGAGAACAGATAGCAGTAATAAATCTGAATGCAAAATTAAATTTCATTTGATGGCCTCCCCCCCATTCATAACTATTACCTTTTTTTTTTTTTTTTTTTTTTCTTTTTTTTTTTTTTTCTTTCTAGAAATACTTCAGAATTCTTGGCTACTTAATTGCAAGATTGTCTTCCAAAGTTTGCATTATTGATGTGATGCCTGGCAGCACTACTCTAGTTAAAAGTGTGACAGCATTTCCATTAGAAAACCTTTCTGGTGGTTAACTTGACCATCAGAAGTCACCTCGTGCTTCATTTGGCACGTGGATTCCCAGCCACAGTGCAGATCCAGACGACAGGAGCTGTTCCTCTCCTGTACTCTGTTGGGTAAGGGCAGAATTGCACACACAAAATGTGCGCACACAATTTTTGTGCACATGATTCTACAAATCTGGACCAGTTTGTATTAAATTACAGGAAAATATGCAAAGTCCTGCAGATTCCTGTGTTAATTTGCATGCTTTTATCATAAAGGCCATGTGCTATCATAGTAATCTTAATATACATTGACAGACTACACCATAACCACTCCAAAAAGCCATTAGGGTTTATTTTATAAATATATAATAAGAATTCTAGGCAGATTCAGTACTGCACAATTCAATTTTTTTATTATTATTATTATTCACTGACACCTGTAACAGGAGTGAAGCCATTGAACCTTACATGGCTAAAGCACCAGAGTCAGGTTTTGAACAGAACCTGGAGCAGTTAGGCTGACAATTTTCACTGAAATTTAATGGTTAGCTAATTGCCAGGCATTGCTCTGAAGATTCCCATCTAAATGATCCAATGAACACATTTTACTGTGATCTACTGACATAACCAGCATCCTGGCTCCAGGAAAACAACACTATTTAAGCTCTCCAGGGATTTACTGTAGTTTCAATTTCACTCTCGCTGCAAGAACACCTGACTGCTGCAACAGTGAGGCCTGTCCACTGCAGCGAGGGGTTTTACAGGCACAGACGATGATGGTACAATCCATCCCGCCGTACCGAGGCTTCATGGGGAGGGCTACAAGTAGTCCCTTACCATATGGCCCCTGTACACTGCAAAGTTAAATCCCAGCATCTTCCACAGCTAAGGCTGCCTTCAATTTCCTGGTCAATCTTAAGGGACTGCTAATGTTAAACACTTTTTTTTTTTTTTTTTTTTTTTTTTTTTTTTTTTTTTAATATTAGCATCCCCAGGAGAGAGGGAATCATTAGCTTTTTTGCTGCACTGAACAATTACATTAAATGATAATGTCCAGACTGTTAAAAGCAGTAAAGGCAGTGTCAGAGCAGCTTCCAACAGCCATCACATGCAGCCTTCACAAGAACCTACTGCACCAGCACCCTACCGACATGTGCCCATGCATCTATTGACACACACAAACAGGAGACCATAAAATGACCAAGACTGTACGTTCAGGTACCAGCAGACCGTGATTTCTGAAAGCTAAGATCTGGAATCAGTGAAACTCACTTCACAATGCTGAAATATTAGTCAGATTGTACATGATGACTCAATGATACAGCATTAAATGGTAGTGTATAAAAGCTTCTGCATCCACAAACATACATATACATCCATATATATAATACATGTGTATGTATATACACATATATGTAAGTGCAGGTGTATATATATAAAACATACACACATAAGGTGTAAGATACATGCAAATGCACATAGATAGATGTGTGCATTCATGAGCAGACAGAGATCCCAAAGCACTGAGCAACTGCCTGTGCCCAGGAGCACTTCAGGCACACACCAGCAATGCCACTTTAATCACAGGAACACTTTTGCACGGAGGGTTAAGTGACTTGTCCAACACCATTCAGCAGATCAAGGAATAAGCCAGGAACAGCTCATTTGAGCTGCAGTTCAGTCTTCTGGCCTGGTCACAGATTAAACCTATATAATGTTGCCCCGTGCTGCCAACCACATCCTCTCCTTAAAGTGCAGCCAGTAACAGCTCAGCTCCGATATAAGCCATGCTACTGTGCATAATCAGACACACAGTCTATGAATGAAATGTGTGTCTTATAATTAGGTCCACACAAATGCTGAAACTTCAAAATACAGTTTAGAAGGGTTTCCAGTACATCTGATGCCACAGGCATCACAGCTCTGCTTCTGGATTTACCAGCTGTTGCTCCAAGGCTTGGGCCAACTGTTGCTGCCAAAGGATACTCAGATGATGTGCAGAACTGGAACATGGAGAAAAGAGTTATTCGTCATCTTTGATGTTGAAACTTCAGGGGAAGTGCGGGCTCCTCTCCCAGCCACCAGCATGCTCAGGCATCCTCCCCACCTTGATGTTTGGCCTGTTATTGCTATGGCTTGGTTTGATTTTAGGCATCAGTTGGCTGTAAAAGGGTTAGAAACGTGGCACATTAAATCACTACCCACAATGAGGAGTGCCCAAGTATCTTTATGCTTCTGTTCTCTATCAGATTCCAACCCTTTCCAGATGAAGTTATAAATGGATTATTTGATTTCTTTTTTTTTCTTTATAATCTTAAAAGGCCGTATTTAAGAGTAATGATTCCAGAGGGCTTCCATATGATTTGCCATGATTTCAGAGCTGACAGTATACAGGCGCTGCTAGTGTGAAGGGCAGAAGACTCGAGGGCAAGGACCATCATGTTCAATATTGCAAGGAACGTAGATTTTTATACAAAGACACTAAGATCAGCTCTTATGTTACCAAAAGGTGCAGGAGGAATTCTTATATAGAAGATCAATATCAGCTTGGTTTTAATACTGGAATTTCAACAATGTTTTAAGTAATTTTGGAATGGAGGGTTAGGGGAAGGAGGGTTCCCTCTCAAACTCCTTGAAGTCCATACTGATGTGTTTTGTTCCCATGTCCAGAACAGATGAAGTTTTGGCCCTTATAATGCCACTTGAGATTCTCCAGATTCATCCAGAAAAGATTCAGGCATTTCTGCTGCAGCCACATCTCTCTCAATCTGTGCTGGGCAAGCTGCAGGATGCTAGCCCTGGTGGCACTGGTTAGTGATTTCTTGCAATAGTCACTTTGTTTCTGGGCTAGGAATTCCTGCATCCCCCAAGAACAAGACACAGAGCATTTACGATTTCTAAATGAGGACAGCAACAGTGCTGTTCCCTGTATCTGCTTAATTCAAGCAATTTATCTAAACTGCCCACCAATAAAGACTTGCTTTTTGTCAAAATACTTTGTGAAATCTGTATTAGACAAAGTCTTGCAGTCCTTTTCTACTGTCAAGAGAAAGGAATAGTCAGGCTCATCGTCAAAATCACCTTCAGCCAAACCCCCACTGTCAGACAAGTGCATCATCGTGGATTTTGGATTGATGAACTACTGTATTTTAGCTTTTCTGCCAAAGCAACATGGGTCTCATCAGCAGGAAAGAGAACAGAGCGAGACAAAGATGAGAGGCAGCACAACACAATACACCTATGCAAGGGCTGCCAACAGAAAAAAAGGGCACTCTCTGGAAGGGCAAAGACACAGATGTATTCGAAGGACAGGCAAAGGCGCACAAAAGAAGAGGATGGAGGTGGTGCTTGGGAAGGCATGTTAACAGGGGATGCTTCTGGAGTTTCTTGGGGAGAGAAAATGCCAGCAAAGACACTGCAAAAAAATGGGCACATTTTATCACATGCACTGAGGTGGCAAAAACAACTTCACTGTTTTTCTATCACATGATGCAGAGACAGCTGAAACAATATGATGCATGACCACGCCAGAGGAGAGCAAGCTTTGGGGGAACACTCACACAGCAGCTCCTGTGTCTGTGCACCTTTCCCATTTTTTGACAAGTACCCATATTGTCTGAGCTATAATACTTGTGATCATGACCTCATACAATGACTTCCTGAGACTCCAGCCTGTGGCTCTCCAAATCCCTGACTTCCTTTCCACCCCACCAAAATGTCTGGCAGCAGCATCCCCCACCTCAGGTCTGATCCCGAAATGCCCTGCTCATGCCCTGTCACCACTGTGATGACTCCAACAGCTATGCTGGTGCTGGCCGCTGGCCTTGTGCTTCTTACCCATGCACTTGTGTCCCTTCACATGCAGCGGTACAGCAAAAGAACAAAAGAGGAAAGCAGATAGTGGCTTAAAAACATGTATTTTTCTTTATCTTTCAGGTTTAGAGGAATTTATCTTTTGTACATGCTGTTCTCTTACATGCATGCACACACTATATGCACACACACAACATATAAATACATATTTGTAGGGGGAGAGAGGTTTAAGACTAAGAACTTATTTTAACTTCAAACTTGTTTGATTTAAGACTTAAACAGTTTAAGCCAGATTTATTTTGGGTGACAAGTATTTCTTCCATCTAAGGGATAAATATTTTCTCCTATTTTAACAACATCTCTTCCCTTTGATTTTCTCACACATGTTGTATTTAACTAATTGAGTACAAATACCAAAACAATGGAATATCCAGGATTAACTCAGCAAATGCCATTAGACTTTGTGCAGGCATAGTATAGAAAAGGCACAAAAAAACTTTGGATTCCTAAGGATCATTTCCAGTGATTCATTTTCAAAAACTAAGGGATTTTTAATACTTGAAAAATTCAATATATTTCATGGAGTCATTACATTTTGTACAGTTCTGAAATAATGCCAATTTTGCAACTTAACTTGTTAAAATGATAATAAACGAGAAGGCTGTCACTAGACAGAGAAAAACTAGCTCTTTTTTCTGTTATCTGTTTTGCTGTAAGGTTAATTCTTTATATTTTATATTTAAATTAATTCGTATTTCTTTCATAATAGGGGGCTTACTATATTATGGAATTAGTAAAGAAATGGGAAAAAAAGGCAGGAAGAGAATGGGGGGGAGGGTAGGAAGAGATCAATTAAATAATTTTTTTTGTCAAAAATCAGATATGCACATATTTTAGTTTGGAGAGCATATGCTGCTCTTGATATGGATCCAAAACCGTGGCAGTGTAATGAACAAAATAAAACCAGCTTTGTAATTATTAGCAGAGACATATTTGTGAGGGCCATTTCCTGTAGAAAATGCCACTTTTATTTTCTTTCCTGTATCCTACTAGAATCCCCATAGCACAGAAGAAAAGGAAGAGACAAAGATACAGCTTGCATTTAAGTAATAAGCCATGACCAACACCACATTTTTCACCAATTACCTTGGAAAGTCCTAGAGGGCGCGTGGCTGGACAGACCAGCTAGAGGTCTTCTCCCTTTGTATTGGCCACGTTCAGAAGTGTCAAGGGAAGTGTGAAAGAAATCAAAATTTGGCAGTGGACACAATCTATAATCACATTTTGGCCTGGATCAAAACAAAGAAATCTGAATGAATCATTAAGGTATCAGGGACAGAAACATCATTTCCCACACTAGACTACAAAAACATTCAAGCTCTGTTAGCAGATAGATGTTTTAACATAGATGTTGTAAACTGCAGGAATGAACAAAGTACAGGGTGACAGAGAGGAATAAAGCTTGCACTATTTCCATGTAAAGACATAGAAAATAGATTAGGGAAATTGTCATAGAAGAAAGCTGATGGTTTTATCCTGATTTGTTGAGCACTGTTGGTCTCACTTCTGGGGATTTTTTTTTATTATTTTATTTTATTTATTTTTAATTTTTTTGTGCTGGAGTTAAAGAAAGAGAAGACACAACTAGCTTAGCAGAAAATCAAAAGAATATCAGTTACTTGGGTAACTATTTGTAGGATAGGGATGGGAGAAAAAAGCAACAAGTCAGTATTCACTAGAGTAAGAATAAAGTTGATTGGCAAACCAGGGACAGACACCAATTCTTGGTGATTAAAAGACCAAATTACATTTTGGAAATTGCAAATATGTGCTTGTATCAGCATCTGGAAAACCATTTTCCAGCTCTTAATACTCATCATTCAACTGCTTTCTTAATTTTGCAAACCTGCATGAACAGAAATATACAAGCTTACCTTTAGCCAGCTAATAGAAATAATGTTTTTAGCAATATCGTCAGAGTGAATTTAAATGCTGTAAAAAGCATATATTCTTTCTACTTATCATGTTATACTGTCTGTTATCATTTGATTTTCTTGCTGTTCTATTTCTCTTTAAGGTGAGGAGATCAAGACTTCTCATAACAAGCCAGATGATCATTGGTTTTTCCTTTATAGGGGCACATAAACTCTAGATTCTACGGAGAGTTACCAGGAACACTAAGAAATAACGGCACCAGACATCTATGGTAAGATGTTTGATGCTATCCCTCCTCTTCCCCATACCACTGTCATCTGTGATAGCTGCACCTAATAGATGCCACAGGAGTTGCCAGAGTGCCATCAAAGTGGTCCTCATCCCCACAATGGTTTGCAAAATGCAGACGATTATTTGCCAAGGAGAAGAGTCAGGGATAGCTCTTCCATATGACCTCCAGGTTAACAATTCAAACACCCCTCCCATCAGGGTAAGCAGAGAGATGTACTCACCTTTTCAGGTGCATACAACCACAGTCGTTGTGAAGTCTCCCTCACTGAAGATCTTCAAAAGCCTCCTGAGCAACCTGCTCTGGGTGTCCCTGCTTGGGCAGATGGGTTGGACCAGATGGCCTCCAGAAGTCCCTGCCAACCTCAGCCACTGCGTGATTCTGTGATGTATTCACCTCATACATCTTGGCTCCAATGAGAAAAAAAGATCCAAACACCCAGAAGAGCCATAAGCATTTCTTTCTGCATGATAGTTTGATCCACGGGGCTCTACAAAGCCCAGAAGGATCCCTGCTAAGTCTGAGATTATATTTATGTCAGTACAGGAGAGCTCTTTCACCGATGAAAATTCTCTAAAGGAATCAAAATCAGAAAACAACACTTTTGCTGCATTTGCCTTCCCAAATATGTAAAGATTTTTAAATTGCCATCAGACCATTTTTATACTTCCTAAACTGCAATTTAATATTATTTACATTATGGAAAAACCTTACAGCCCCTGTAGACTCAGGGGGACACTGCATTAGCCATGGTCCAAATACATACAAAGACATGACCCCTGCCCTAGAGAACTTTCATCAGCCCCTAATTAACCTCTTCCTGATCCTTTAAGCCAGAATAATCAATCAATCAAAAAATAAAATAAAATTAAAATCTGAGTTTAAATCCATTCAGGTGGGGGTGGAGGAGGGCGTACAGAAAAATTATAAAAAATATGACTTCTAAATTACCTTCTATGTGAGACAGCACTCAAACAATACTAGGTCTGCCAAATCACTCCTGCTCTAAATAACTAACTCTCCTTGTACAGCATCTGCTGTTTGAAAGGGCTTTCATTTGTTTTTACTATTATGAATAGTTAAGAATTCAGTATCACATGAATGGGAAGCTTCTAGAAAACTTAAAAGTGTTTCATTGTGACTTGATGAATGGCTTACTGCTGCATTGTTATAAAATATACTAATATACTACAAAAAACTAACTTTATTGTGATTAACCCCCATGCACAGGGTTGAACAGGAATATTCTCCACCCCGAAGAAAATGTCTATTGACATACTGGCTCAAAAAGCTCAGATTTTCAAAAGGCCCATTGACTCTCAGTGTAAATTCAACTCTTAACTAACCTTAGGCACATTTGAACATCAAAATTCCAAACTCATCTCTGTACAAACAGTGTATCTAAATCCAAATTGAATTGGTAGAACCCCCTATGGCATTTTAACCCATAGCGCCTTCCTCTACTCTACGTTATAATCTAAGGATTGCTTTTGTTTGAGGAAAGGAGGCAAGAAAACACTCCTTACGAGCACTCTCAGCGGTTCGGCAGGAGGACAGAGCCAGCTGCATGCATTGCAGGATGAGTACCTTGGAAGCTTAGCACAGGAGAAATAGGATGACATTAAGGGCAGTGACTGGGTAAGTATAAGAGCAGGTATGAAAAGAGAGAGGTGGTGTAATTAAGGGATGAAGTGAAGTAGCGGTGCCCAATGGATTTTAGATAATAGATGTCATTAAGGGTGATTCAGAAGATTGAATTGTACAACACAAATCAGTGTGGAAGCTGTGGAACAAACCAAGTAGAGAGAAGCATCACTTCTCTACTTACGGTAGAGAAGTGTTGGTGTGCTTTGTGCACTGCCATCTCTAAAAGGGACTGAGCTAACAAGAGAGATGATTAGTTTTCTAGGGGCAGAGGTTAAGGATGTTAGCGAGAGGGTTGATATGTTATAGTCAAGAGAACTGGGAATGAATCCTGTATTTGTGCATGCGGAAATTAAATGATAACAGAAAGGCAGGGAGAGATGTTTCAAAAGAGGTTGGGACTTGAAAGGAGAGAGAAAACTATGTTTTTGGTGCTGTACTCCTTCTTTATAAAAATTCTTAAGTAAATCTTGGCAAACTTGCCCACACAAATGGCTTTTTGGCTGG
>CM021775.1:19620282-19700282 GCA_011076525.1 Nettapus auritus | reverse complement strand
TCCTGGACGTATTTTGCTGTCAGTACTTTGAGGGGAGTTAAGGATACATGAAGAGAAAAATATTCAGAAGTGATTATTCAGCCAAAAGGACTTATGCTCCTAATTGCTCATATGCCTTTGAAAGTTCCCTACAGCTCTTTGCATTCAATTTTCTCTTATTTTGAAGATCAAAACAATGACGCAAAGTGCCCCTATTTAACTTAAGAACTCCGACAAGATACACAGTCTATTCTGCAGCATTTCTTCTGTACGTACCCATCAGAACATCAGACGTTCATTAGGCATACAGAGCTTGCTCTCAACTGGAACATGTTTCCCACATTTTGCATGGCTGCCCCAGCTCTGCAGCCAGGAGCATGGCTTCTCCATTGAGGACATGGCATTGGCACTCTTAGGAAGTCCCAGCACACCCAGCTGTGATGGTTTTACTCGGGTGGGCAGCCGAGCTCCACCACAACCGCTCTCTCACTCCCCCTCCTCAAAGAGGAGTGAGGAGAAAATACGATGAAAGGGGCTCAAGGGTTGAGATAAGGACTAGGAGATCGCGCAATAATTATCATGACGGGCAAAACAGACTCAGCATAGAGAGAAAGTAAGATTTATTGCTTATACTAACAAGCTAGAGAAGTGAGAAACAAAGGAAAGAAACGAAAAGCACCTCCCCCCCATCCACCCTCTTCCACCTCCTCCCCCTGAGCGGCGCAGGGGAACCAGGGAATGGGGGTTATGGTCAGTCTACAGCACTTCTTCTCTGCCGCTCCTTCTCGGTCACTCTTGTCCCCTGTGCTGTGGGGTCCCACCCACGGGATGCAGTCCTTGCTGAACTGATCCAGCGTGGGCTGTCCACAGGCAGCAGCTCTCCAAGAACTGCTCCAGATACGGGTCCGTACCACGGGGTCCATCCCTCGGGAGCAAACTGCTCCAACCTGGGTCCCCCACGGGCAGCAGCTCCTGCCGGGTCACCTGCTCCTGCGTGGTCTCCTCTCCACGGGCTGCAGGTCCGGCCCGGAATCTGCTCCGGCAGGGGTCTTCCACAGGCCGCAGTCTCCTTCGGGGCACAGGCTCCACCGTGGTCTCCTCCACGGGCTGCAGCATGGAACCCTGCTCCACCGTGGTACTCCATGGGCTGCAGGGGGACATCCTGCTTCACCATGGTCCTCACCACAGGCCGCAGGGGACTTCTGCTCCGGCGCCTGGAGCACCTCTCCCCCTCCTTCTTCACTGACCTTGGCACCTGCAAGGCTGTTTCTCACTCCTCTCACCCTCCCAGCTGCTGAGTGGCGCAGCATTTTTTTTTTCCCTGTCTTAAATATGCTCTCACAGAGGTGCAAAACAACATCGCTTATTGGCTCAGCTCTGGTCAGCAGTGGGGCCCTTACCAAACATGGGGCAGCTTCTAGATCCTTCTCACAGAAGCCACCCCTATGGCCCCCCCTGCTACCAAAACCTTGCCATGTAAACCCACTACACCAGCCCAGCCCACAGCCTCAGCCCTGCAGCAAGCTCCTCTTCCACATCCCAGCACAGGTAGAAGGACTCCAGAAGAACTGTGCTCTTGGCCTCTTCCTGCCCAATTTCCCAAGGTTAATGAGACCCGCAAAGGAATCACTTCTGGAGGCAGGGCAAGGAGAGCCTTGCAGAGCATCGCATCTGGAGACCAGAGGCGCTGGCCTCCGCCGCCTCCTTTCCACTCCCTCGCACGGAGCCGGAGTTTCTCCAGAGATCTCTCTTTCACAGAGCTCTAGCAAGGACTGACTCCAGCTGAACTGCAGAGGCACGAAGAGGAAGGAGATTTTGAAATGAATCTAGTTATTTTTTAATCTCACACCTGGAATTTACAGTGTCGTTCTCCCCACTGAATAAACAATTCTTCCATCCCCTCCAATTACAATGCACAAAGCTGACTGCTACATGCGATGTCAAATTTACACTGCTGCCTTTTATCAGGATTTCCTTTCATATTTCTCTCTAAACAGTGACTTTGTAAGGAGATTAAGTGCATTATATGCCACACTCTAAACAAACCCACACGTATACAACACAGCTTTCGAGAGATTTCTGTTTTCCCCAGGATGGCCCTTCCTGTCTTTGAGTGCTTTCCATATTTAGCACCCTGTCCGTCAAGCACCGGTCCACCACCACCATCAGCAAAGAGGAGGACTTTCAGGTAGGTCCAGCACCCATCTACAGCCAATAAATCAGGTGGAAATGGCTTTGTTACTCTTATTTCATGGGGAAATTGCTGATCAGCTCAGCTTATTGTCTGAGCTGAAGACAGGGAGAAAGAGAAACTGTGGAGCCTGACAATCAAGACCAGGCCCAAATTTTCCAACACAGACCTCTCCCAAATAGAAGACACTTAAGTTCCTTTAATTTTTTTCTCAGTATTTGTTCTAACATTTTTAAAGCCTTTCTCTCACTGATGCTAGCTCCTGCCATTACATATTTTTCTTTGACATATTCCATAGTTTGCTTTGGGAACTAATCCCTTGTCCCCATAAGCTTTGTCTTGCATCAGGCACACAATTCTACCCTCTCCCTGTGATTGTCATCAATTACTGTGTGCATCCTACTCCAGTCTCAAGGAGGACTGATCTCTGGCTTAGAGAAACCTAATGAGCAACTAAAAACCAAAAACTAAGGAACTCGCAAGTGGTACAGGACTTAAAGAGTGAAATCAAAGTACTATGTGCTTCTTTCTTAGGATATTTATCCAAAAAATAACGATGATGTTGTAAACAGAAGGTAAGAAGAACACATAAAATATCCACAGCAAGGCTGGACACTTAATTGTCATGATTGCTCAATACTGCCAAAGTTATTATTTGGTCTAAACATATAAACAACATATTGTGACTGAATTCAAGAGCAGAGAGCAACATGGGACCAGATGGTTTTGTCCCAGCCCATCCAGGAGGAAGCTACCGGATATTGAGATTAGACTTGGTTTTGCCTCTTTCCCAGTTGACAACTTCAAAGTTAGATTAAGATGTTTCACTGCTAGAAGCACTACTTCAGTACTACCAACAGAGGACCAGCATCAACCATAAGCCCTGCTAGCCTGCATACAAGCACCTCTAATTAGCTGCTCACCTGGTTTTTCCAATTTATTTAAAAGTATCAACAGAAATGATTTGAAAATTTTAACATCACCAGGCAGATCAGGGCTTTAGGCACACAGCTGAATATTTGCACCTGGCAGTGCCCTGGAAGAGACCAATGAAATGAAAATTTCCCTTTCAAAGATATTAAAGCAGTTCATTATGAATAATGAGGAAACACACACACATATGTATATAGCAAACTGTACTTTCCAGCCTGAATTGTCCTGTAATCACTGAGTCTCAAAGGCATGATGATCGATCACTCCTTACAAAACAATGTTTCAGGGTGTACCACTCCCCCTTGCAGACAGGCAGGAGCAGAGATCATGTCCCCAGCAAGAAGGAGCAGCATGCCAAACCCTCCTGAAAGTGACTAACACTCCTCGTTACAAAACCTCACCAAGCTGGGGCCACCAAGAGCAGAAGCAAGAGATTGGTCCACGAGCTCCTGCTCACCTGCTGAAGCCCTGCGGTGGGCTTCTGCATCCTGTTCAGTGGTCCTGTGCATGGAACGAGTGTGGGTGACTTCAAGGTGCAGTGCTTTATGCCCGTTTATACATTGAGATATGCCTACATATATGCTGACACAGGGCCACATATTTCTGATATTTTCATTTGTTGCAACATTGCATACACAGTAAATACATCCATCCTGCTGCAGTAAATCATAATTTTACAATGAATATATACCTAGATTATTACTGTAATGCTGATGTATTGAACCATTAGTATAAAAAAGCAAGCAGGATATAAAAATGATGCAAAGACTCCCATAAAGTGAGAAACAAAACCCAAACAACAGTGGCAAACATTAGCACTGAGATAAGTAAATTAGCGATTATTCTGGAGATAAATTAGCGGGTAGGATAGGAGTATGTAAAGTGTATGTTGCTGCTTGTATCGTTTTCATTTGTGAACTGTGAGCTGCATCTTCCAAAATCTATGTAGCGCCACTGCAATAATATGGATGGATATTTAAGACTAGGCTATGACCATGACTCTAAGGCAATTGCCTTCCACAAAAGTCAGCACACCAGCAAATTTCATCCTTATTAACTTTGCTGTTTTTATACATTGCACTAATTAAAAACCCTACCATAAAAGTTGCTCTCAGATACTTTGCATAGAGTAAATATGCTGTGGGAATCCAGTATAACTGCAAATTTGCCTCTAACTAGAAAACACAGTCAGTGACCCTGAAGAGATCAATTTTTAGGCAGCAATACAAGGTATCCATGGAACAGAAAGATTAACTCTTCTCAGCATTTCAAGACTCACAGTGAAATCAAATCTTCAGAGAACATGTATCTCCAGAGTGGTTTTGGAATCCAGACCTAATAGATGGAGAAACTTTCAAAGCAGGTCATTTATTTGACATAATTGTGCGAACATCCCTTTAAGCTGTGCAAACCAGAAAGATCATTTCAAAATATTAACTTATTTCTTGCTATCAACAACAATGCAATTAATTCCCCTCAATAAAGATTGTTTTTGCAAAAGAGCAATAAGGTGCCTCTGCAGGGGGCATCATTATCATTAAATAATCACACCCCAGGAGACGTGAGGCACTCTGCTGCACCATGTACATTTTAGCACTCCAGAGTATGATTAGTTTGTGTTAACCACACCCCAGCACAGCTAATTGGCAACAGATTCTATAAACTGAGAAGATTTCTGAGTCTATTTCTTTATATTTTTGGAACTGAGAGTGAAATTACGAAGTTTCTTGCCTGTCCCACAGACAAGGTGGACAGGCCTCACCCAGACAGGCAACATCTTCCTGATGCCACAATTAAGGCAGAAGGAACCCTTAGCACCAAAGTGTGTTGGGAATGTATCCTAATATTCACATATCCCCAATTAAAAAAAAAAAAAAAAAAAAAAAAAAAAAAGATAATTGCTCTGCACAGTGCTGTAGCTGTCCTGAGGAGTTGTTTTTTGTTGTTGGTTGGTTGGTTGGTTGGCTGGTTGGTTTGTTGGTTTTATTTGCTTGTTTGTTTTCGGTTTTACACAATAGCTTCGCTACCATAGAACGCATCCTGGAAATTAGGTACTTTCATTGTGAAGGGAAGTTACAATTATACTCCAGGTTATTTAGATCCCTCTCTGAAAACAACATGGAAGAAAGTTATGGAAGAATCATGATGTGCACAATTTGATTGTGAATAAAGCAGAGATAATTTTGAAGACAAAATTCAAGCTTGTTTTGATAGCAGCAGGCATGACTTTAAAGACATCTGCATAGGCACAGGATCTGCACTATATATCTAGAACCACATTCAAGGGTAAAGGAGCTCAACACCTACTTCAGGGTGGGAAAAGCTTCACTGCTGAAGACACACTGGACCTTTTCTGGAATACACGTGTCCCATTAATTTCTGCAGATGTAAGAGAAGGAGGGCAGCAAGGTAACAGTACTTCTTCAAAGACATGGTGGAGATACCATGGAGACATCCCCTTGGGTGCTGAGGACACATCGTCACAGAATCACAGAATCACAGAACTGCAGGGGTTGGAAGGGACCTTGAAAGATCATTGGGTCCAACCCCCCTGCAAAGCAGATTCCTCAGAGCAGGCTGCCCAGGTAGGCGTCCAGACAGGCCTTGAATATCTCCAGAGAAGGAGACTCCACAGCCTCTCTAGGCAGCCTGTTCCAGTGCTCCGTCACCCTCACCATGAAGAAGTTCTTTCGCATGTCGGTGCAGAACTTCCTGTGTTGTATCTTGCGGCCATTGTCCCTTGTCCTGTCCCCACAAACCACTCAGAAGAGGTTAGCTACATCCTTCTGTCTCCCACCCCTCAGATGTTTGTACACATTGATAAGATCCCCTCTCACTCTTCTCTTCTCCAGGCTGAACAGACCCAGGTCTCTCAGCCTTGCTTCATAGGGAAGATGCTCCAGGCCCTGTATCATCTTTGTGGCCCTCCACTGCACTCTTTCCAGGAGATCCCTGTCTTTTTTGTACCAGGGAGCCCAGAACTGGACACAGTACTCCAGGTGAGGCCTGGCCAGGGCAGAGTAGAGGGGGAGGATCAACTCCCTTGACCTGCTGGCCACGCTCCTCTTAATGCACGCCAGGATCCCATTGGCCCTCTTGGCCACCAGGGCACACTGCTGGCTCATGGTCAACCTGTCGTCCACCAGGACCCCCAGGTCCTTCTCCTCGGAGCTCCTCGCCACCAGGTCGTCCCCCAGCCTGTACTGATACTTCCGGTTGTTCCTTCCCCATTGCAGGACTCTACACTTGCTTTTATTAAACCTCATCTGGTTTCTTCCTGCCCATCTCTCCAGCCGGTCCAGGTCTCGCTGAATGGCAGCACAGCCTTCTGGCGTGTCAGCCACTCCTCCCAGCTTTGTGTCATCAGCGTACTTGCTTAGGGCAGACACTATTCCCTCATCAAGGTCATCAATGAAGATGTTGAACAAGACCAGACCCAGCACCAACCCCTGGGGAACACCGCTAGTCACAGGCCTCCAGCCAGACTCTGCTCCACCGATGACCACCCTCTGAGCTCAGCCAGTCAGCCAGTTCTCAACCCACCTCGCTGTCTACTCATCTATCCCACACTTTCTCAGCTTGCTAGCAGGATGTCATGGGAGACAGTATCAAAAGCCTTGCTAAAGTCAAGGTAGATGACATCCGCTGCTCTCCCCCATCTACCTAGCCGGTGATGCCATCATAGAAGACAACGAGGTTGGTCGAGCATGACTTCCCCTTGGTGAATCCGTGCTGACTACTCCTCATAACATTCTTCTCTTCCAATTGCTTGGAGATGGCATCCAGAACAAGCTGTTCCAACACCTTTCCAGGGACAGAGGTAAGACTGATTGGCCTGTAGTTTCCTGGAACTTCCTTCCTGCCCTTCTTGAAGACCGGAGTGACATTGACTATCCTCCAGTCTTCAGGCACCTCATCCATTCTCCAGGACCTTTCAAAGATGATAGCAGTTCGGCAATCACCTCTGCCAGCTCCCTTAGCACACATGGATGCATCCCATCGGGACCCATGGATTTGTGTGTGTTGAGCCCACTCAGATGCTCCCGAACCACTCTCACATCCACCAGGGGGGAGCCCTCCATTTCCCAGATCCTTTGTCCTATTGCCAGTGGTGAGGAGTCCTGGGGGAGTGTCGTTGAAGCAAAGACTGAAGCAAAGAAAGTATTCAGTATCTCCGCCTTCTCAGCATCTCCCGTTACCAGGACCCCCCCCCTCGTTCAGCAAGGGACCCACATTATCCCTAGTCTTCCTTTTGCTGTTTACATACTTGAGAAAAAAACTTCTTCTTATCCTTTATCTCTTTAGCAAGCCTCATCTCTAGGTGGGCTTTAGCCTTCCTCGTCGCGTCCCTGCAGGCCCTGACAACATTTCTATACTCCTCCCAAGAGGACAGGCCCTTTTTCCACATTTCATAGACTTTCCTCTTCTTTTTGATCTTATCGATGAGCTCCTTGCTCATCCACACAGGTCTCCTGTCCCCCTTCCCCTATTTCGTACTCTTAGGCATGCACCGATCCTGAGCTTGGAAGAAGTGCTGCTTAAATGTTGCCCAGCTCTCACAAGCACCCTTGCCTTCTAGCAACCTAGCCCATGAGACACCCCCAAGCAGGTCAAAGTTGGCTCTCCGGAAGTCCAGGGTAGCAATCCTACTTTTAGCCTTACTTCCTCTGCCTAGTTCCATCTGGAACTCCACCATCTCATGGTCACTGCATCCCAAGCTGCCCCCAGCCTTCACATCCCTAACAAGCCCATCCCTGTTGGTAAGAACATGGTCCAGGAGCACCCCCCACCTCGTCGGCTCCTCCACCACCTGTGTCAGAAAATTGTCCTCAACGCATTGCAGGAACCATTTGGACTGCGCGTGCCTGGCCGAGTTGCTTACCCAACAGATATCTGGGTGATTGAAGTCCCCCATGAGAACCAGTGCTCGGGATCGTGAGGCTACTAGCAGCTGCTCGTAGAAGGCCTCATCAACCTCCTCCTCCTGATCTGGTGACCTGTAGTAGACCCCCACCACCATGTCTCCCATACCAGCCCACCACTTAATTCTCACCCATAAGCTCTCCACTTGTCCTTCACCCTCCCCCAGGTGGAGCTGAGTACAGTCCACCCCTCGCTTCCCCAGCCTGTCTTTCCTTAAGACTCAGTACAAGGCCAAATGTCCAGTGGCAAAGAAGAGTCCATAGTTACTTGAAGACTGAAGAACTGTGACCACAAGAGGTCCTTACTAAATCCAAGCTCTCCAAGGATCAGGCACGACAAGGAGACCTGTCTAGAGACTAGTGAGCCACATTAGCTGCTTGTATTACTAGCTTGGACTGTCCTTTTCTCCACATCCACATAAAGATGACACTAAATTTTTCAGCAGGATATACAGCAAGGTGCACAAAGTCTTAACTAAAGTGTGTTCATTCCACCTGGTCAGCTAAGAACGTTGCTGCTTTTTCCTCGTGGGGCTGTAGGTCCTTCCCCAGCACCCACTGGCACACGGGGAAGGACCTACAGCTGAATTAGCGAAGCTTCTGCTGTTTACTGATCAGACCAAGTTGAACAATGTCTGTTCAAGAGAATAAAACAAAAATGAGAAAAGAATTAGAGTTACAGGTATTCAAATGAAGCAAACAATACTGTGTGCGTGAGCAAGCAATATACTTTTTGTTAACATGGGTTATTTTATAATCAATATTTAAAGTAATTTTATCAGTAAGTGTAAGTGATACTTCATGACTATGTATGTGTAGCCGGTAAGCTATAGATTTATAAATATGAGGGTTATCATGGCTTCAGTGTAGCAAGGAACAGCTGTTTTAAAATTGAAATTGTCAGATTTTATCAGTTATCTCTTTCCACAGGATAATGTAACTTTACAATTACTTTGCTCATAAAGAACTAATTTCATTCAGCTTCCAATAAATACTTTCAAAATAGGAGTCTATGGCAAGATTTCTTGAGTGGTCGAATCATGAACAATAATGGCCACACAGACTTTGAACAAAAGTCTTGATAATGAGATTAATACCCGTAGGCTTCCCACAAAAGATTTAGTTTTATAAGCAATTAATAATAACCTTTTTTTTTTCTGTTTATTACAAAAGAAAATAAGTTATTGATTTCATCTGCACAAATAACTATTTGCATAACATTGTTGATTGTATGTTCTACTAGCACAATCAGAATTAATTGGAGCAAAATATTTTATTTATTATTTTTAAATGGGTAAAGATTTTATATATATTAGCATTTATATCTGATTAGAACAGTCCGTTTACCAGCACTATTAGAAAGATGGATCGGATTGCCATATTCAATCCACATTATGACAAAAAGTCTTCGTGTTGTTACCTCTGCACTTACTTGTGGGTAGATTTTTGAAAGTTTTCCTTAAACTTGTAAATGTGATGAATATTAGCAGCTATCACTCAGCTCTTACTGCACTCAATATATCATGTTCTTAATTAAATATTTAGAGTGAAGCAGCAGTGATCTATGGAAATTCTGCCTCCTATTTCCTTTCATTTTTCCTGATAAACCCCTGTTCTTTCCTCCACATTTGTACGTGGGTGGAAGCTCACCCTGGAGAAGGACAGTTGTAGCATCTACATTTAGACTATGTAACTAGCTGATGGAGGGTTGCCTTTATATGGTGCTTTTCAGGAGGGAAACAAGTCAGATACCTGGACAGTTGGGCAACCTGGGTATGCTCTTCACATACAAAAGGACAAAGCTGGAATTTTGTAATGAAATAAAACTCAGTATGAGTCAACACCAACTCTGTTCCCCAGAATTAAAGACATTTTTCAACAGCTTACTTTCCAAATGAACCAAATGAGGGCCATCACACCGAGCAAGAGCTTTGGGTAGAATACCCACTCATCTATCACTTCACTCCAGCCACCAGTGATGGGGCAGCACATGCACTTTGCTGGACCAGGTGTCGCTGAGAAATAAAAGCTATGTTCTGTTCTGCTCAAAACAGCGGCAGCATTTACAGGATCTCTCTACCCAGGGGCTAATATTTTCAAGGCCTCTAGTAACTTTGGTTTTGACCCAGCTCTCTTCTGCTGAATTTAGAGGGAATTTGCTTCTTGAAACACAGACATGTGGTTGCATCAATCCTTGCTTTCCACAGCACTTGTTCAGAGGAACACATCCCAGCTCAGTCATTATCAGAATATTTGGGTTTGATTTTTGTCTAGTTGGGTTATGAACAAATTTTGGACCAACACCGACTCAGGAAAGGCATGTCACCTGATTTATTTTCTTGTGTTTGTCTTTCAAGGAAAAAAAAAAAAAAAAAAAAAAAGTACAAGCTAAAACAGATGTGACCAGAGAATTAGCCAGAGTTTCCAAATTTTCCTACAGAAATTAACCCCCAAAAAAGTAAGAAAAAGGAGCGGGAGTGAGAGACAGAGTGTTTGGGGGGATTCACAGGCATTAGAATTTACCAGTAAATACTTTTTAGGGTTATTTGGTGCCCCAGTATTTGAATGGCTCAGTTTACTAATAGGAAAATACATTTTAAACTCAAACAGCAATAGCAGGTTCTTGAATTTCAGCTCTAGTTTGAATATTTGAAATCCCTGATAGGTTGGCTAGTCATCAAACTAGTCACAAACAGAAACAGAATAAAATGACATGGGAGCAGTCCATGCACAGATTAACTACAGGCAAAGAAAGCTCAGAGGGGAAAAACAGAAAGAAATTAAAGGAAAATTCTAAATACCTAATAAATCTGTGAATTTCATAAACATTCCACACAGAGGAAAGGAATAAAATACAACAAATAAATTATGCATTCAGAATTGTATGCTTAACTGGGATACTTTGCAGTTGGATTTCGGTGAATGCTGCTTTTAATTCCATTGCAGATGTTCATATTCATAACACGGACTATGCCCAAATTTAGCCAATATCAAACTGTTTTTATATGTATACTACAAATATTAAATGCCTACAAAAGAGACGGGAATGAAGAAGTGGAGAATGTAAACTGGACTGTGAAAGAGGAAAAGGAGAATAGATGAAAATTGCTTTTAGAAGCATCAGTTCTTGGAAAATCACTATTAGCAAATTATCAGTTGCTTCTTCAAAAAATAAGACTTCTAATCAATATGCAAAAAAAAAAACCAATCAATGGCAGCTCTCATTTTTTATCCTTCTTTCTTTTCCCCTCATATTTTATGTACAGTAACTCACATTTCTCAGCCCTCTGTGTAGCTATGAACTGAAATCAAACATTCAGACAGTAAATGAAGCTGCAGTTTGTATTTATAATGCTCCTTTAACTATGTATATATATATATTATACAACAATCTCGATCTGTTAAAAAAAGAGGCAGTTCAATAGAAAGAGATCATTTTATTAAAAAATCATGAATGCAACTGCACTCATTCAACCTTAGAAATGTTTTGATGGCTTTTCAGCACTGCAATATATTTAGATGAGAATATGTCATTAATATAAACAGCAGAATAGAAACTATTAAACTAACACAATTTAAAACTGAGCAAACCTGAGTATTTGATTAAAGTTTTTGTACATTCTATACACTTGAACAGGTAACATAGAAGCATAATATTTTTGTTGATTTTTAATTTGTTAGAAGTATTACACTTGAAAAGCTAAATTTTCAATAGTTTGTATTTAGAAATTAGGAATCTGGTCCTGTAGGAGCTTATTTAGTCTGATTTTTCTAGCTGTATTCTGAAATTCAAGAGAAGTCTGAAACAAAAAGCAGTAGCGAAGCACACTGTAGGAACCATCGTCTTTGTTACAAAGGAGCACTGCATTTTGCTGAGTTTGAGCCAATGTGCATTTGGTAACTTTAAGCAATAAAGAAGATATCCCATTCCATATATATTTAATGGATACAAAATTTTCTAGAAGATTTGCAAATAAAACACTATGGTTGCAAAGGTCGTGCATTAATATGTAGCCTAGCTTTTAATGGATGTGTTTATTTTTCTAGACTGAATAATTAGCTGAGCATTTTTCCCCAGAATAACACTGCATTACACAAATGCAGGGAACTGCTTACTAAAAAACAATTTAAATTATACCTCATACGCAGTGTGTGCAATAACTCTGCTCCTATCTCTAGGATATTAGGGGTAAATTTTCAAAGCAGTGCACAGAACATAATCTTGTTATTTGCTAACTGGATTTGTGTGCTTAAGACTCACACACTGCTTTGAAAAATTACCCCTTCAGAAGATTGACCTGTGCAAGGAACTGAAGTTTTAAACCTGGATTGAAACCTAAGTTGTAACCTAGCTTGGCAGCACTGGCTTGTTCAGTAGAATGACTTACTGTAGTAATATTACAGTTTGAATGGCCAAATTAAAGAAACTAATTCTTATTCTAATCACATCCAGTGGAATTCTGATATGCTGACACCCAAAATTATGGCTCTGTCATTAGAGAGAGAATGAGTGGGAATGTTTTGAAATTTTTGATGTAAATTATGAAATAGACAGTGGCCTAAATGACAAGATATGACATTTTTGTTTTTTTGATTATACAGTTAAAAGTTTTTAGTACTAGGCTTGATTTCAGGGGTGAATTGCATCAAAGTGGATATAATCCAAATGAAATACCTTTAAGATTCTTACTTCTTCAACTATTAGAGATCTATCATGTCTACTGCATGAAGCCTCATTTTCATGTTAGAACAGATGGGCAAAATTGTCATTAACAGAAACTGACAACTCTAAAACTGAAATATAGATTTAGAAAGGATTCTAATGAATTAAATCAATGTTATTGCAATGAAAGCCAAAGAAATTAATAGTGATTTGTAAAGTTACCCTGTATTTTAACCCCAGTATATTTTAGCCAGTACAATTTTAACATTCACAATACCTTTTCAGATTCATTGTTAATGTCTTACTGCATAATACACTCTTGTCATAATATATCACCTGCTCTTAGGAGAGTCAAGGATTTGGGGCTCTGTTCAACCAGACCAGTCTGCAAGGTACTGAGAAAGATGACACTCTGAAATTTCACTGCATTTCCCCCTGTCCTGTGGCACAGAGGCAGTGGCACGATGCTGCATCATGCACTTCCAGAGCAGACTCTTCCTATGACTGTACATTTCCAATCAAAATGTCTTGCAAGGGCAGAGTGGCTCAAAACTCACTTCAAACCAAGACTCAGGTTTTAGTAAGCTTTCTTAAATGATGTGTCATTTACTTCCAGCACTCTAGCTCAACTACGAAGTACTTTCCAGCTAATGTGCCTTGATGTATATATTTTGATTCATTTGCATACATAACTGTTAAGTTTTTCGATATAGCATGTACACAGCCCTGAATGAGGACAACTGCCTTCACATTGTGCAAGGACACTGCTGGGAAACTCTGGGAGCCTGAAGGCAAGGTATCAGACAGGTTTCAGCATACCTAAAAGCCTTCCCAGGCCAAAAGGCTGAAAACTCTACAAGCTAAACCAGAACCACTCTGTCCATATTTACAAAGCTTCACAGATCTGGTTTTAGCCTAAAAAGAAACAAAATAAGAAAATAAGAAAATTGTTTTCATTTAACTCTTTCTCAAAAAAAAAAAAAAAAAAAACAAAAAAAAAAAAAACAAAACTTTTTTCCTTGCAGCTTACTGAAATAAGCAATTTTTATATACAACCCCTTTACTTTTCCAGGTATAGATAGTTTTAAGGGGAAGGTTTTTGTTTGTTTGCTTGAAGGTAATGCCAGTGTTTTTTCATATTGCTAGGCTAGAAATAAAATAAGCAAAACAAAGTAAACTGCACGGCTGAAAGCAAATGCCAGAAATGGGTGCTGAATGCTCTCACCAATCAGCCTGATGGAGAACTCAACAAGAGAAACATGACTTGTGTCACGGATGATATTAAAATGGATTTAAGAAGAAAAGAACAATACACGCTTGGTGTCTCTTCCAGTAACAGGAGGAAAAGAAGATTTCAGAAAGGGGGAAGAATTCAATATTTGAGCTCAATCCTCTAAACCCAATTACCTGCCATTTTTAGCTGTATTTCAAGCCACAACATCATAAAATTGTGGCTTTGCATGTCATGTTTCAGCAACTGCTGTTTATAACATCATGCAAGACCAATAACATATTTGATTGTACAGAAGTATTTATTCAATCGTCTACTTTCCCTAATAAAACCTGTTTTCTCCTAGCTGGCTTGTATCACACCTCCCAGTCCTCACTTCTTTGGCATCTCTTTCAACTCCCTTGTGTTTGTAAGCAGTCTTATCATATCCTGTTTTTCAGCTTCAGTTACAGGTGGGTGACAACGGAGACACAAAGGGGGTGCTGGCCGGGTGGCTCAGCACGGGGACATGCACAGGCAGTGGTGGGGAGGACAAAAGGCCAAGAGAGCTCCCCTGCTCCAGGGGTGGGAATCACCAAGAAGCAAAATACATCCTCCTCATTTCTATTGAGATCCTTCAAGAATTCGCCTCGTAAAACACATTCATTATCCTGGGTCTGGAATTTGCTTAAGGACATAGTCTTAGGATCTTGTCCGACACGACTGAACAGTCATCGGCTGACTGACAGCCAACTGCACATACAGGCATGCAAAATAGGAAACAAACATTGAGTGCCTTGAAAAATAAGATCTGTGGAATAGACAGAATCACAAAATTATTTCTAAAGCTCAGAGACTTAATAATGAAGGCAACGTTGAAAAGATACTTAAAGAGCATTACAGACAGAGTAAGGGTTTAAAGCTCTATTTTTAGTAATGTTCAATAAAACATGCATCTGCTATATGTTTTTGATCTTATGAGAAAGCTTTTCCTTGCAACACTACAGCAGGTTTGTCAAACTTCAGTCTCATACAAGTCATTTGATTGAAAAGTGCAACAGAGACACAAACAACAGGATCCCACCTCCCAAAATCTTTTTTGTTTCAGAAATTTCCATTTGGATTTAGAGGCTGGGGATCAAGCCAAGTAAAAATACAGCATGTCATCGAAATTGAGATGTTTTATTAAGAGCAATCTCTTGCCAGCAATATCCGTTATTCTCCCCACATGCAGCAAACTTGTGCATACATTTTTTAAATGCAACCAACCTTTGTTTATTAAACAAATCAATCTAAATTAGAAAGTGTGATTTTAATTGCAGCTTAGCATTTATCGAGGCAGTGTGAAGATCTGGCTGGGGATTCACCAGGCACTTTCCCAGGGACTAAATGCTTCAGACCCTGCGAGCTTCCCAAAGTTTTCCGCCCTCTCCTCATGCTGGCAGAGCAACACAGACACTCTTTGGGTGTTCAGCGTGCCCTCCGCCTTGGCTTCCTCGCTCATGCATCTGCCTCCCCCTGTTTCCATACATCACGCCTGCCCATGGTGCCAGCCATGCTTCGGAGGCTGGGCTGCCCATCCTGTAGCTCCTGGACATCATCAGGGCAAGTACCAGGTCCCTTGCCAGGGTCTGGGGCACCTCTGAGCCAAAAATCCTGGCTGCAGAGGGAGGGCAAGGAGAGAACGCTCGGGCTGTGAAGCGCCACTTGGCTCTGCACAGCGTGTGTGAGCAACAGCTTCCCACAAAATGTATGCAATGCCGTGATCTATTTTGCTGCGTATGATTAGTGCTAGACTAGCTGTTCAAAGGGAAGCCAATGCCACCTCACTAATTTAGTCACATACAACATTAGACCTTTGAAATATGCCTTACCTACAGCCTGCATTGCCTTTTACAGACAAATACAAAAACATGGTCAACATTTGCAGTAAAATTATCATAGAAATGCCATCTAAAACCTTATTTCCTTTTACAATGTGCATTTCACAAATAATTTGTATTAAAATTATGTTTTACAGGGCAGAAATAGAAAACAAATACTCCTAGTAATTTAAACAGGCATTTGCATAACATGACTAAAAACATGGTAGGAGAGAGTTCTGCAGCAGGAAGAGTGAGGCAGAAATACAGACACACTTATTTTAACACCAAATGTAAAAATGCCTTTTAGCTGTCATAATTAGTGAATTAAAGTGTACTTTCATCAAACCCATTTTAACTAAGATTACTATTATTGTTCTTACATGCTGCTTCCTGCTTGTTAAGTAACATAATAGTAGTAACAGGTAAATAACAGATCTCCAGAAAACCTCTTCACTGAAGCATCACCCAAAAATATTACCTTATTCAAGCCTTCACCTTGCAAAAACCAATTCCTATAATGACAAATTGTTATTTATAAAGCCACCCTGTTGCTCAAACTATTTTAAGATTAAGTACGCCTGGTGTTTAAAAATTGAGGCAAGGGAGTTTGCAGGAGCAGGCAGGGCCGGGCAGTAGGGGGGTGCCAGACCCCAGGCTGCTCTCAGTGCATGGGTGATGCCCAGGACAGTGCCCTTCACAAGGGGGGTGAAATCTGGGGCACTGAGAGAAGGATTTGCTGCTGGACTACCAAAGGAAACAAACGCAGGTGCACAGGAATGGTGAGCACCAGCAGGAGCTGGTCCTGCTGGAAGAGGGGTGGAGAGATGCTGTGGTCACATCCTAGAAACTGAAATAAGATTGTGAGCGTAATCCAGAGAGGCCACATCAGACACCAACTTCAACTACGCTGGGCTAGATATTTTAAGTCTTCTGGCATGAAAGTCTTATATGGAGGACTTCTGTGACAGTCTATAGGAAGTTGCAGTCTCATTTTAAAAAATTGTGCTATTCTCTACTACAGAGATTCTTAAATATTTAAAAGCCTTCTCCATTGGTTGTTCATCAGATTGATTATGATGCATATTTCAGCAGGTTTTTTTTCTAAAAATGCTCATCAGAGGATCAAGAAATGAGGTATTCTGTGTGCTCTACACTGATTCACACTATTTCATTTTAATTCCAAAATACTGAACTCAGAAAACTGCCAGGAAAACAAAGCAGGAAATGTTTGTTGTTTTGCTGTACATTGCATGTGCTCTATGGTAACCGAGACCACAAAAGAAATGGATGATGCTGCATTCCTCAGCCTATCACTCACCAGACAGCAAGCAGGGGAATAAAAACCAGGAGTACTGTAACTTCCCTTGGAGTACCTGTATGTCTTTTAACCTGATAAATATAACCATCAAGTTTCACATGTCACTTGCCTTGCTTGAGCTCTCCCGCTCAAATTAAATTCAGTATAATTTCATCACCAGCAGACAAAGCCATGCATATCACCTGATAACTAACCTCAAAAGAGACCAGAAAGTTTTACAAACCTTTGTTAAGGTCTTGGGTTAAAAAGGTCACTTTGTCTTTGCCTTTATCTATATGAGAAAACTTCAGAACCAGGCAATTTTGTTTTGTTTGTACATTGGAGGATTGGTCTAATGTCTCTTATCACCATATAAATCTGACATTCGTGTCACCTTTGAGGCACTGGTTTCCTCCTGTTCTTTTCCATTATAAACTACCTCCGCAGAAAATGGTACCAAGAATCAAGTCAGTTTATTAGCGGTATCTTGGTGATTAAAAGGAAAATACATTTATTTTTGATGCTACACATTCTCAGATATAGTATCATCAAGACCAAACATTATCCCTCAATCCAGAAATGCACTTTAGGACACTGAGATCTATTTAGCTGGAATTCAACTTGTTACAAAAGCCCATGTAGTTTCTTTCCAAGGGCTTCCTCCCAACCAAAATAAACCTTAATGCCTTCTAAGGATTCCCATCCCCCCTGGATGTTTGAAAATAGATATTAATGCTTATAATGGTTCTAATTTTGTTTTTATTTTTAATCAAAGATCAAGGACCAAAAAGAAGCTTATTTAATTCTGTTAACACTAAAGGTGAGCAGACAATGGTACCTTTCTCATCTCATCAGCAGTCTTAAAGCTGACCAAGAATGCTTATGTTTGAGTTTATGAAAAAAGAAAGTTAAAGCTGATTTCTTTTCAAATAAACCACTTCAATTCTATCACTGATGAAAAGTGCTATATGAATAGAACTTTTTTTTAATAATAATAAAAAAAAAACCTCAGCCCATTATGTAAAATGGTGTGAAAAAACGCCCGTGCTTTTAGTGGACACCAACTTGGTAAGTAAAGATTACTTGGGAATGAAGATTTTCCTAGCAAAACTATGAAAGGTGATTGTGGGCATTAATAAACACTACTGGGGGAGGGAGGGTGACATTTGTAAAGAGCTAATTCTCACCTGAAAGAGAATAATTGCAACAGAAAACCAAACGATAAGCATCCTAGACAAGTTGTTTGCTTGCCTCTCCAGTGCGTTTTAAGGACAGACAAAGGGTATTCTACAGAATAAGTAGTTCAGAAATGAAAGAGACCTCAAAAATAGCCCCAGGAAGATAAAATTAGCTTTTCAGTAGTATATGTCAGTTTTATGCCCCACATCTAAGCAGTTCAAATGAACTTGCACTCAGATGTTATTAGATATTGGTGCCGTGGCATTTATATTTCCAAGTATGCAAAGGACATGTGCACACTAGCAGAAGCACCAGGTCTAGAGGGCACCATTATATTCCTATTTATTTCCCCAGTTACAACAGGCTACAAATGCATGCTCTTGATTGTTATTTGTCTCACACCGCAGACATACAGCCCTAGAATTTTTATCTTTCCTTTGTAATTTTTCTAGTTTAATATTCTCTGCCACCTAGAGCGCTGCCAGTCAGATTATTCCTAGTTTGCATCCTCTCCCTTCAAACAGTTTCCACCCAAATCTGTATCTGTTACAAAAGGTTAGTGACTAAAATTTCACTCAGGACTTAAGAAATGAAAACTCAAGGTGGAAAGACCAACTGTAGTTAAGAATTTAGAAGCCCCAGAAGTCCATCTTCAGGCAATTACCTTTTGCTTTTTGCACCTCCCAGTCCACAAGAAACTTGGTGGGCAACATCAGGACACAAAGCACAGCCATCTCTACTCAGTGTTTGC
This sequence comes from Nettapus auritus, assembly GCA_011076525.1. NCBI lineage: Eukaryota > Metazoa > Chordata > Aves > Anseriformes > Anatidae > Nettapus > Nettapus auritus. The sequence continues at coordinate 19,681,292 of CM021775.1, read as the reverse complement.
AACACCAATTCCAGCTCTGGATTGAACAGATATTGATGCTACGGATCAGTGAGATTAAGCACGTGCTTAACTTAAAACAAAGAAATAAGTCAATTTCTGAATCTGGGCAGCATCACTCATCACTGGGCAGAACTGAGCTCCTTCTGGAAAATTAACACTTCATTTGCTTTCCCATGCTCCATGGTTCGCACACACACTATGAAGAAGTTATGTATATTAATAGCTAAGTATAGAACCTGGAGTCAATTATATTCTTCTCTGACAAAGTTTATCGTATCAGGGAACAGCCTGAGATTATTGGCATTGTTCAGTCTTTGCTTTGCTGTAACGATGGGACACAAGTCTACAAAGAGTCAAGTAGCAAAGTGAAATCTGGTCTGAGAACCTGCATGAATTAATATTTGTGTAATTAAACAAGCTGTGTGAATTCCACTGTTGGACTCCGTTTTCCTTTCCATTAACATTCTTTTATACTTTCTATGGAAGGTCTGGAATTGAACACTGAATAGTTTTTTCTTCCCATCACTAAAAATATTATGGTTAAGGCTGTTGTATCACCAGAATTTAAATCAGGTAGAAATACTCTTGTGCGAAAGATCTGATTATTTTATGAGACTTTTTTTTTAAATCAAAGTTAAGCATATTTGACACACTTCATCTACATTTCTAATAGTTCAAATACAGACTAAATGCTGCTTCACTGTTTAGTACATCTTCATTAACTATCAGCATTGAGGAATGCATTTTAAGAAGTTCAGGAAGTTTTGAAAGTCCTTTCTTAGTGATAGAGGAAACCTCACAAGTTTTTAAGATTGTCACATGATTAAATAAACATTTCATTTTATGCTTTAATTTTAACTCAGCTGAGTTGACAAGACACAGAAAGAGAGACATAAAGAAGTCTCGATGGGTAAAATTAGCCAGGTAGTAGCAAACAGAACTAAAGAAAATACAAAACTTGCAAATACATTTGTTTAACTGCTTAGCAATCATCTGTTTAAGGACTTCAATATCTGAGTTAATTTTCAACACTAGACACCACAATCCTAAAAGGGAAAATGATATTTTTTAAATTGACAAGTTTAAATAAAGTCTGCAAGCAGTTTGATCCAGCAGTTTAACATTTGTTACTGTAAAACAAAGCCCTACTCATCTCCTGATCCATTTATGTATTACTCATGGAGTCAGATCCGTGATCATTTCAAGAGATCCGTTTTTTTGTGGATTAAAGAGAAATAAGCTGCCATTCCCAAGACCAGCTGCATTAACACAAACACCTTGATCATATGCTGTCAGTACCACATAGCTTCAGATGTTCAAAGGAAAGGACCAGAGAGCAGACCACTCCCTGGCAGTGCTTACACACCCTAAAATACAGTAGGTGGGTAGAACCTCTTCCTGAAACAGAGTTTGAGGTTTTCGACTCTCAGGCCACATAAATACCTTCTTTATTACAAATCAATTAGTAAAGAGTTGACTTTGCATTACTGATTTTGCCAGGAGGCTCTTACAAAACACAAGTATCAAAGAATGAGAAACCTAGCCTTCAACAGTGCATAAACTGGGAGTAAAGCCTTAGTCTGGAGTCAATCATAGGCTTTAATGGCTCACATTTGCACTGATTCACAGTTGGGAAATAGAAGACTTCACTGAGCACATTGCACAAGAAGCTGATCTCCAGCCTAGCAGTGTTCATGGAGCCTGTGAAATGAGAGTGTGAAAAAGCACACTAAGCGCAGTGGAAATAAAACAGCAAAATAGGCTGCAAATAAGTGCATCAACCAAATGTGGGTATGGAGGACTTTGTCAACTGTACATGCCAACATGCTCTGGCCACGACACATCCAGAGATGATCCATCACTCAACAGAATGTGCTTCATGTCCCATGAAGGACAACAGGCAGCAGATAAATCTGGTCTAGTCCATATGGTGTGGAAAAAGCCTTTTTCCCTGGACTAAAGATTAACGGCAATTGTCAGAAACCTTTACGGGGGGCCAAGGTAAAGATAATTCCAAAGTTACAGAAATTCTTAAACACTTCATCATGCCTTGTCGTAAATTAGTAATGATAGGCAAAAGCTGTTTTACTGTTAGAAGGTCTACAGAAAAAAAAAAAGAAGAAGAAGAAGAAGAATACACTTAAAGCAGAATTGGCTTGCATTTCCCAGTGGTCCTGACAGCCTGACAAAGCAGCAGCAATACCACTGCCCAATGTTAAATACGATCCACAAAGACCAAAGCACACAGCCTAGAGGCAGAGCCCAGGACAATGTTTGCATTCCCTTTGAGCCGAAACATTCCACACACAGGCTTCAGCCTCCCAGTAAAACACACCAGAAAGCATAGCGCAGCTGCATTTAACCTCTGATTTTCTTTCAGCCAGAACCTCTCCCTTTTTCCAGCTTGTATTTCAGCCTGGGTTTCCCAGCATTTTTCCCCCTCTTCAGTGAGGGTCAGTCTCCAAAACACTTTGCCCAAATTTTATTCTTTTTGCTGACTTTTCTATTCCAAAATGTTGTGCATCTAAATGCTGGTATATCACAGTTTTACCTATAAATTGGCTATTTAAAAGAGTTCCAATCACATGTGGCCTTTAAAGAGCATCACTTGAGGAGATGGGTAGAACTTGTTTGGAAGGAAGCAGAAGCACTGCCTGCACCAGCAGGTGGTTTGGACTGGCTCCTCAGGAGCAGTAGGGCTGGACACCAGGAGGCATCTGAGAACGGCACCATGACTTCCTGCAGCCCTTGGTCACACCCAGGATGGGCCACGGCACCCATAAGTCGGTCAGTAAGTTCACAGAAAGGCCCCAGCCTACCGCAGTGCTAATCAGAACAGGCCGGGAACAGGGCAGCCAGCAAGCCCAAATTCTCTCCATGCCTTGGTGGGGCAGGATGACCCACAGCACACAGGGGCTGACCGTGGCTATGTGTTACTCCGCAGAGCTGCATGCATTCAGGCACATACACAGTGTTTCTGAATATACATACAAGAGAGAAACTACAGAAAGAAAACAGTCTGCTTGAGAGATTATATGAAATGAGGAAGCATGCCAAAAGTGCTTGGTGTTTAATTTCAGCATACATAGCACTGTCTCAGGTACAAAGAAAAGTCTCAAGAATCCCATTTAAAGTTCTAATCAAGGTCTTCATTTGTATTCTAATTTGTGGAGCCTGATCCTGCAATATCCAAGGAACAAGAATCAGGTAGAGAATAGATGGAGGCCCAGGCTGCAGTCCCACTACAACACTCTCTTGGCACACCACAGACACCTGGGCTGGGACTTCACCCAGCCTGCAGCACCACAAAGCACGGAAAGCATCTCACCAATGAGTCTGCTGACATACAGCCACCCCCACAAGAGACCAAGCAGCAAGGTTTCATAAAAGAGCAGTTTTAACTCTCTGACATGCCTTTTTGTCTCCCTACCTTTAACCTTTGGAACTGTCTTCAGTGCTAGAATGCCTCATTATATTTTTTAATACAGTGCCAGAAGGCCCATGTCCACCGCTGGTAGAGGGTGGCCCACAGCAGTCAGCCTAGAGCACACCATAGCTAGTATCCAAAGGAATAAAGCAGTTTGGATAGACACACCTGACACTAGCTGGAAACACAGAAGTTCACATATTAGCATCATAATGTCAACCAGGTATTCACCAGGTGGGTGAAACAGCTACTGAAAACAGGGCAAGTTTCTTTACAACCAAAGTGGGACCACCTACTCAAAGTATTCCCATAATGTGGGACACTGCTGCTGACAAAACACTCACTGCCCAGCTGACTTTGGAAACAGGGCTCTTGCCTTTTTCCTCCCCATTGTTTTGCTGCAAGTTGCTTTTAAAGGTCATTATAGTTGAATAACTATGGACAAAATCCATCACACCATCAAAGTGGTCTTCCTAACAGGTGTTTTATACACCACAAATAGAAATGTTTAGTCTGTTGAAGAGAGCCCCTGCAGTATGTTTCAAATAATTCCTTCTCCATTTATTGTTTAAAGAATGACTACTTTTAATCGGTATAGAAAAAAATAAACAAGAGATCAGTATTTTTCATTTTGTATTTTTAAATGGATGCAGATGAATAATCAAGAGGAAATGTCAACACTTTGTTCTTATGAATGATTTCAGACTGAAAATACCCACTGCACTCTTGTTATTGTCAAACATACAGCAATTAAGAACACGGTCTTAGAGATAAATGGCGTGGTGATTAAGAAGGTGGTCTTAAGATAAATAGAGCAGTGATACTTCACCTCACTGTTCAAATGGGGGTTTCAATAAAGCAATACCGACTTTTTGCAGAGGAATGATTTTGCTGACTTTGGGCTTTAGGATACCAGCCATCCAGAGAAATCTTTTGACATCAGGATGAGATCTACCATAGGTAGCACTTAACCATTTAAGACCAGACGATTAAGCCAGTTGACCAGGAAGATAAATTAGTTTTAACACCTGGAAAATTTCAAAGTACTTCCAATCTCTCATTCCTGGGTTATTCTCATTTTTAAGTGCAGACAGGAACTTTTTGGTTTCTACATTTGACTGGAAAAAAAAGTAAATTTATACTGAACTGAAACAGAAAGCACAAGTCCTGGTGAGAAGACCATACTGAACCATCACAGAAATGGACTAACAGCCATTTAAACTAAAGGTGCAGAACCTGGAGGTCTTAGTGACTCCAGAGAAATGTGTATTCAAAACCAAGGTTACCACTCATTAGAAACAGAGACTATTAAGTGGATATATAATAAAACAATTTTGGAAACTAACAGAGAGAATTGGGTACCAGAACTAAAGAGAGTGACACATCTTTAAGCATTTGATACCTTGGCTGGTTTAGGAAATATACGTTATACTGCAGGATTGGTCCCTTCTTCAGTGCCAAGCATGAAATGGGTGTGCTGGTCTGGTGGCCATGTGCAAGGCTTGGGATCAGAGAGCAATCAATCAGTTGGCTATTCTGCTGTGAAATAGCAGACTGTTTATTCTGTTGCTAATGAAGGTGTGCCCTGTGAAGTCTTCCTTTCAGATGGCCCATGTTCTTCACTGGCTATTTCTAAACTTGCATCTTGGCCACAAGGAACAATTACAGCAGCTAAAGAGCCCGAGTCCCAGAGTCCACCAGACCTAGAATACACTTCCATAGTAGCAGTTAAAAAAAAAAAAAAAAGGAGTTTAAGATAAGAAAAAAGAGACCATCTTTATCTAGAGATGAAAATAATCTCCCACCCTCAGTACAACTTCTGTTTTTCATGCCGTGACAGTGTCGTCAGCACTGTGCTCAGGGTGGTGCTCAGATGAGCAAACTGAGCCACAGCAAAGCACCAGTCCTCTGATATGGTGGTTACTATTATTGATTTAACTGGTTTGCTTATTCCCATGTTTAATTGGCTATGTTAATAGCATTTTAATCCACAATTCACTTGTATGTGGCTGATAATACAGCACTTGCATGGCTGCCGCAACATCTTCTCACCATTGCTGTCTGTCATCAAGGACCAAGCCAGCACTGTGATGCTAACTGACAATCCCAAATGTTTTGTTTAATTGGGTATAATTTAAACTATACTGTACAATTTCACAGTAATGGCTGATAAATCTTTTATTAAATAGACAAAACCATGAAAAACCTTTAGTCAAATAGCTAAGATTTCAGTCATCTTTTAACACCAGTATTTAGCATTTCTAAACATTCAAACGTGATATTAATGAGAAATGAGTAAAGAAAATTGCTGGTGAAGTTGGAAAATCCCCTTTCAAGTCTATGCCAAGCAGTATATTGCCAGAAGACCATGCAACACAATTACCCAAGGTATTCATGCTTAGAAATGCCCTCTATCACAGAGAAGACCGCTTCATCTCCAGACACATTCTGCTGGTCTGTCACAAACAGGCATTCGCCTGCGAGACATTTCCAGAGAATTGTGGTCAGCAAGAGACAAGTACGCTGTGAGTGCCTTTGGGCCACCCATCCTCCCAGCGGATCTGAGGCCCAAGCAACACAATTCAAACAGAAAACACCAAGACATTAAACAGGACCTCTCCTTAGGGCCTGCTCCTGCCCAGGCAATGAACTCGGCCTGCAGCAGCTCGCAGGGCCCAGTTTTGCCCAGTTCCAGACCTGCCCCAAGGGGAGAGGTTTTGCCCAAGGCCCTGACGTTGTGGCCTGCTGCCCACCCAGCATCGGCAGGGAGCCAGTGCCCGGCACAGGCCCAGGCAGAGCCCTCAGGCCACACACAGCTCTGCTCAGCCTCTCAACCCCACCACTAATGGGGGCACTGTGTACTGCCTAAACGCTGCACAGTTTTTGACTTCTTGATCCAAGCCTGTCCCTATCCAGCCTTCTGCTCTGATCCGTCTGACCGGCCTTCCCCTCATTTGTCTCCCATGGGACAACCCTTCCTTCCCCTGCCAGTCCTTTGCTGTCTTCATCCCTCTTCCACAGTCTGCCTTTTCCTTCTGTCTCACTCTGCTCCCAGATTAATAATTTAACACAGGGGTCAAAAAGCAAAGCAATGCTAAATTCATTTGGCATCTGTACTACTTAATGACATCAGACGCCCTGTTTAACTACACAAATACTTAACTTTGGACAATTTCAGCCTCCTTCTAATGAAAGTTTTATATGGGTGACTGTTGCTTCCCAGAAAATGAGCTTTGAGGGAAAGGAGAATTTCGTAGTAGTAAACTACAGAGCAGAAACCATCTTACCATGTATTTTGTGCCAGGAAAATGGCTGCTTTCACAGAATGCACTCAATGTGATAATCAGGATCAGAAGTATTTTACAAATAGGAAAGTTTCAGTCCCCTCTACAAAGCCCAGCTGGCAGTCCGGTGCCACATCTAAGCATCCCTGGCTGTGAAACTGGCAATGGCAACATGCAGGAACAGCCTGGCTGCACCTCTCCCAGGAAGGGAGCAGGATGAGGGCAGTGACACCTGCCACAGATTGGGATCATCACCACCACAGCCACCCTATCCTGCCCCAGAAGGAGGCTGGGCACAGCCATTCTTGAATGTAATGATGGATTCACTGATTCCCACCTCCACCTCACACCAGTAGGGTTGGCTTTCACAGCAAATGCAGTACAGAAGGTGTAAAAATGTTTAGCAGACAAGGATTTCCACTGTGCTTGGATGTCTCTGTATGTTCAGAGGCTGTGCTGAGGAATTTAAAAGCTCAACTCCATACAGAAGGGTGGATGGGATTTTCAAAGTGGTGATAAAGTTGGGAGAAAGGAGTAAAAATACTCACTGGCTTTTTGAGATTGAGGGGAAAAAAAACTAGAAAGAGTCAAGATCAAGGAGAATTGAGGGAGAGGGACTTTCCAGTTGTCTCTAAGAGTAGAGAAAGCAGATGAGCTTTTTCGAGAACAAACATAACACACACATACATGCACATACATACCCTCATTTCTAGATCCTGGAGAGAAGGCAAGCTGCTGCATTCAGAGATTCAAAACATAGAAAATGTAGAGATTCAAAATGTAGAAAATCAATTGTAAATCACAAGTTCTGGATTCTTTGAGATGAAGTGTAATCTGATTTACAATGTTACAAAAAGAAATTAAAGTTAATTCCAACATGATTGTGGGTATACCACAATTTAATATAACCATGCTGTGGCCTTTAAATCTCTGCATTGCAATATGCCAACAGTCATTACTTCTTTAAGTTTCATATTTTATTTTAAACTACAAATTGGAAATATCACATAGCTTGTTATTTACGTTTCAGAATTAGGATCTTTGCTTAGAAACACAGTGCTCTATGGTGTAATAAGATTATTGTGCAACTACCACACAGTTCGGGTAGTTATAGGCACTCCACTTCACCTCATCATTTTTTCTGCTTAAATATTATGCCACATTCTGATTAATACCAGACCAATAAAATCATCTTAGCAATCTGGTTAGAGTCTTTTGTCTACCCAGATGGCCTGCAATGTTAATGTGTGACAATTTCAACAATGAACTAGAACTGTTTTATGGAACCAACATTTGTTCCACTGCTTTTTCTTCTTAGGCTCAGAATTTTGACACAGATGGTACAAATTACTCAAAAAACAGAAATGTTCATTTAGAAGGCTTAAATATGTGGTTTTACTCAGGCTATCCGAATCTTTTACATTTACAATTCAGTAAATTTACTAACAACCCTGCTGTAATTAAGGTCTATAAAAATCTTCCCTCCTTTCCTGCTTGCTTTTCCTCTTACATATCTACAGCATTTCATTATGCCTCCAATTTATTAATATTTATTCCAGTTCTGAAATGTTTTTAATTTTGGAGGATTTACACTGTTCAATCTTGCATCCGATTCTTCATACCTTTCTAATTATGGAAAAAATAATAATAATAATAATAAAAAAATTTAATCTGTAACCACATATTAATCCCCCTAGAACCTACACATTTCTAGATCTTAAAGAAGCAGGAAAAAAAAAAAAATAAATAAAAAAAAAAAAAAAAAGGAAAAGATAGAAGAATGTTGATGGCTTCTGGCCAAACTGCACATCATTGTCAGTTAAGAAGAAGAATTTATAATCCTGACTTTCCATACAGATACTCAGGAAAGAGTAAGATATCCCTGAGCATTTACAACACAGAAAAAAGCAACGGGATTCCTATTAAGGAAAAAAAAAAAAAAAGAGATAAAAAAAAAAAGATCCAGACTAGAGACAGATGCATGAATAGTTTGACTGAGTCTATGAAGACAAGAGGTTATTGTGTAAAACTCCCAGAGGACAAAAGAGTTAATGCAGAGCAACTACTCCACAGCTTTTGCTGCTGCACCAGAGAAGACAGAGCCAGCACAGGCAGTGCTGCCCTGCATCTGGGCAGGTTCACCTCCCACAGCACCAGACCTCACCAATGCATCTCCCACAAGAGCACCATGACAGCTTTTGTGCCCACACCCAGGCACCTCTAGACAAGCAAGCCATGCTGGGGGATGGCCACAATGACTGATTCCACAACAAGGTGAGGAGCATGAGCAGAAAGCCAGAGCCCTTGCAGTGCCCCAGCGCCAGGCAAGCCTCAGCCCCCCTGCATTTCCTTCTGCCAGCGGTGGCTGTGGTCTGCAATATCCCGCATGCTCCTAGGAAGTCTTTGGGGCTGATGGGGAGGCCATGCTGCAATCACCCCGGGTCCTGGGTGAATCACTCCAGCAGGGTTTGCCTTTGGGGCACCCACCAAAGACAGCTCGAGGCACCCACAACCCTAGCACCATCTCACAGTGGTGCAATTGCTAATGACAGTGGGTGCATTCCTTTTGGTGCCTACAGCCAATACACCTGAACACTGCCCTCCTTTGTCAATTACTGTACCCATGTGTGGCTTCAGAATCACTTAGATATTCTGGTTTCTGTCCCAAAATGTCTCTGTACTACTTCATTATTTTTTTAGTTAAACAAATAATTTAAACATTAAAATCAAATAAAAAATAAAAAAATACAACTGTCCTTTTGCAATCCTTGCAGAAAATGCAGTATGTGTGATGCTCCAATTCATTATGATATTCTATTAGATCTGCCAACAGAAAGTGCATTTGGAGTTTCTAAATGTTGTTTCCATTAGAATCAATCACTCTGTGCAATTAAGCCAATAGTCTCTCACCATTTCTGCTGTTATGAGCTAAACCATCCTAAATATATTGACAGCTGTCTCCTATAAGATGACACAAATTAGGTTGAGGGGGCATAAGCCTAAATGTCACCAGTGGGAGGACATCAGTTATTCTTTCAGAAATCTACCTAATTTTCATACCCCATAAGGCATTCAGTAGACTTTCTTTGCATTGGCAGCATGCAGTAATCAATGTTTTGCATATTACAATCAATAACATGCTTAAATGTTTAAGTTTTGCATTCTTTTGCGATAAATATTGATATATTACAAACTATGTAAAACTGTTCATTGGACTTTTTGTTTGCAGTATGTACTGTATCATTCAGCAAATAAGTGAGCTAAATACTGTTTGTTACAAAACAGATGTCACATGAAATTTTGCCATATGTGCTATTAAACATTTTTCTTTTTTTTTCCTCCCCCCCCCCCTTTTTTTTTTACACTGAAAACCAAGATTTAGTTTCAGAAGTGAGTGTATTTGGCTTTACAAGGTTTTGAAGCATGAAAGCAACATCTCTGAAACATTTTTAAACTTGCTGTGCATCCTGTAATCCAGTTTCATAAATGGAATCTGAGTGTTTTAAATGTAGATATCCTAAAATAAAGAAATATGCTAAATGTGTGATTGCAATACTACTTCTCCACAGGTTCCGCTGATTTATCAAAGAGGCAAATGAGAAATTTCTAGTTTCACCATACCACCTAAGTTTCAGGACTTTTAGCACATCAGTATCTTTAAATAGAGATACATGAACTTGAAAATGAATATATACTTTTCACCTAGCTAAAAAATTTTAGTTAGTAGCTATAAAATATTCTCTGTAGATATTTTATATTGGAATCTGAGAATACTGGGTGCACGGGGATCACAGAGGTCGAGGATGGTCAATGCAGACCTACTTTGGAGTGAAACATAAAACCACTAACTCTGCATGAGGAAAGGGAATGCGTTCTGAGGTTTGACTTTAATTGATTTTACAAAACCATGTATGTATAAGCAGAGCAATCTATATCTCCAGACTTTGAAAGTGCGAACTCCACAACAGAACGAGCAGAATGCAGGAAACATGTTGCTAAGAGCTATACAGTAAAACAAAATCTGGTTGCCACAAGAAGAGTGACATTGGCATCAGAGGCAAAGACACTTACACCCACAAATGGAAATACAGCATGTTGGGAAAGCTAGAGGAAGAGGAGCAGATGCAGCAGCACAAGGAAAAAAACTCAAAGATCTTCAGATTCCATATGTAGTTTTCTTTCTCTTAGTCATCAAAAGCAGGAAGACAGGGTAAACAAGAAGGGAAATAAAGAAAGGAAGGTGAAGAAAATATTTTCTTCTATTTTTCCACCCCAAAGGCAAAATACTTGCTTGCATTTCTAGACGTGCTATCTTTGTAAGTCTTCTCTGTAATACAAATAACTAATTGCTTGCCAACAAGCATTAAAACTGGGAGGAAAAGTCCTTGATCTCCCAGCTTGATGGAGATTCCTGAGGCTTCTAGTCTGTTGGAAAAAAAAAAAAAAAAAAAAAAAAAAAAAAAAGTGAATAAACTTTAACACTTCTGTGGATGGAGTCTATCGTCTAATACTATGAAATTCCAATGTGAAGCCAGACAAAATCATTGTAGGGCCTGAAACTCTGGTGCACGGCCAGGGGAAGCTGCTTTTCCCAGGTCACACCACCCTCTGTACCATGTCAACTTCTCAAATTTTCTGAAGCATAGTGTCACCTTGCTCACATCCCATTTCACATGTTCACTTAGACGGAGCATTTGTAGAAAAAACACAGATGGGGCAACCATGAAGGATCTCTGTCGTGCCTCATTCACACCACCGAACACAGGGCAGTGGTTTATTGGCTTACCAAACCACGAGCTTTCCCCCCGTGGAGAATTGATCCCAACACAACACCACCATGAGAGGATGAGAGCCCTCACTGGTTTGGTGCCCACCCCACAGGTGTGGGGCCAGTGGAGTCACCCAGAGCCCTGGACCACAGGGTGTGAGTACAGCTGTGCCCCTGGATGTCTCTGCCACCACATCATGAAGACGGCACCTGCAGCCAACACGTCCCCCTTGGGTCCACCCTGCAGCTGCCATTTTCCCGGATTTTCTGCTCTAACATGCCTTGGTTAAGACTAAACAGGGTTTTCATCAATAGCCCATGAATCAAAACAGGAACAGATCAAGCATTTCCCTGGGTTAAAACATGACCACAAAGGATGTTGATGGTGAACAATCAGGATCAGTAGTACTGTGGTAACCTATGGCAAATCCTGAGTTTGTGCAGGATACTTAGCAAAGAAAACATATACATTTTCATAAAAATATCAAACTCGGCTTTTTCCTCTGAAAAAATAGACTATTTTTTACCCCGACATCTAGCATAGGGCACGATTATTTTTAAATGATGTAGCAATGTGCCAGTATTTGGGGTGATAGATTCTTTATAAATGCCAAAGATCTGAGAGGAGAAAAGCTTCCAGGCAACCCTACGACCTCTGATTAAATGCAAACATGATTGTAAAAGCTTCCTCTCCTCCCTGCCTCCATGTTGCACCCTCTACAGTAAAATGTTTAGCACGCGGTAAAAATAGCTAGATCTTTCAAAATCTTAGAAGAAAGCTTCCGGAATGTTTTTCTTTAAATGTTATATTTTCTTAAAGGCAACATAATGAGGTCAACTGAAGCTGGATTCAAGCTGATAAACTGTGCTTAGGAGAAACCAGAGGTGGAGCGGGGGGGGTTCTTGCAGAGGAAAACAAAGAGAATGATTGCAAAAGTCAGATCTCAAAATGTTAATCAGATTCAGAAACATAAAACATGACAATTTAATGGTGTTTGGTTAAAACTGGAGAATTTTAAAGTTCTAAATATCTTACATTGAATTCTAATACTTTTTTTAATTATTAGATATAAAATGCTTACAATTTTCACTGAAAATTAGACTTGGTAATTTATATTTCTTGTTTATACAGTACAATTTGCTGATGAAAAAAATGTGCTAAACTTATTGATTCATGACCATAATTGTTTAATTATTTATCATTGCAGAATTATATTAGCATTTATAATAATGCAGATGTGCACAAAGGCTAAGAAGTCATATACGGCTTTTGTTTTGTGTTTGCTATGCTGAAATTAGGTTGATCCAGGTTGCGTGTGCATACTGCATATTGTAAGTGTTGCAACTCCGTGTCTCTCAGTTTTACTGGAGTTACAGCAGGTCTAACCAATAGCCACAATAATGAAAATGCCCCGATAGCTAATAAAGTATATAAATCCAAAGCTAACAGCATCACAAAAGAAGTCTCTTCTCAGCTTGATTCTTCTGTTACTATGATGTGCATTAAATACAGTGCAACACCTGCACAGCTGTTGGTTTCATACCACCCACAGCAAAGGAACAGCTCGTGTATGTCACAAGGGAAGCCAACAAGAGCTGAGCACCACAAAAAATTACAACCATTTAAGCTGAGGCCAAAATCTTCTGCATGAGGCCACTTAAAGAGGAAGATAACTCCTGATATGAGAGAAATGCATTCCTTTAATTTTCCACCTTATTTTAAGGGATCGTAAACTCTGGAAGAAAATGACAGATGCCTCACTTCAATCTTTCCTCCCCTCTGTGTGCAAAATCTTCTCTCAAGGAACTACAATAAGACTGACATACATCCCTTTCTTGAAAGCCACTAAAACAGCTTTGCCATGGGCTTCACAGGGAATTTGTAACACTAAGTGCATCTTTCTGGACTCATACTTTTGACGTATCAATAGTCAAGATTCCCTTTGCCTGTCTCCTCTGCACTCTTTTCACCTAACACTATTTACTGGTGATACCTTTTTATAATTAAGAGCCCGTATCAAAGCAGTTGTTAACACCATTTAAGCAGCTTTTCTAAGGAATCAAATCTAAATGAAAAGGCAAAGTATAAAAATGCTCCATCTTCCACTGTGCATAACTGATTTGCTCTGCATTTCATCCTCAGGGAGAGGTGCAGATTCCAAAAGGCGGGGAAGAAGGACCATTCACAAAAGCAGCACCACACAATCAGCGAGCACTGCATGTCTATTTTACATCTACATATGGTAAGTATCTCTAAAAGCAGCCTGCTGTCTACGCTCCGGCCATTTCTGCGGGATTGTTTATCACAATTCACAGAAGTGAGTATTTAACCTACTGACTCCTGCATCACATCACGGGCCAGGTATTTGTTTCTTTTGTTAGATTAATAATGGTGACAGAATAACACACTCATTAATGAAGATAATGATTACACAGTGAGGTAGAATAACAATTCTTCCAACATACTGTACAAAGGAGTCTTCAACTTCATTAATTAATAAAATTTATTAAAGAATACAAGACAATCAAGGAAAACACATTTTTGTTAAGCAGCTTCTCAGATGCGGATCATTTGCTCAGCAACTTTAAACATACCAGCCCATTACAGCAAGTCTGCACGTGCCACACAGAGGGACAAGGGACAGGAGAACACACCAGCCACGTGTCCCCCCCATCAGTTAGCAGGGAGAGAAGCCCCCTGCAAGGCTGTGAGGGGCTGAAGAGTACAAGACGTGAATTTAGTTCTGGCTACCAACACATTGTCATCAACTATCTGGGGGACTTACTGGCTTTGCCTGGCAAGGTAGTACAGGGTTGTTCACCTGTGCCTTCAGTATTCAAACAGTTTTACAGGAAAAGAGGTTGCAAGAAAGAGGAAGGTTACTATGTCTGCAAGATTAAATTCCCTGAATTCACACACACTAATTTGCATTGTATTTTTGACCTTCTGTTCCTCTGCTATAAGAAAATAATTGATCAGAATGCCATGCAGATAGATGAATAAGAGGATAATTAGGATATGCCTGAGTATTGTAGACATGCCACAGCAACCATGGGATAGAAGGTATCTCACCATACTTTGCGTACCCTGCTTTATTCAAATGTAGATGACTTTTGGAAAATTATGATGCATTGAGATCTGTTTTGTTGACTTATTTTCTTCACCTTAGTTGGTGTCATATCTACATTCAACCAGAAGTGGCTGGGAAGACCAAAATACTAATAGTCAGCCCCCATTTCAAGTTTGAAGTAGTATTTAGATGCCAATACCTATCCATAATCCAGACAAACATGTCTAACAGGTAGGAAGTGAAGAACAGTGTTTTCATATGATATTCATGGCCTTGCCAATGTTTGCTGCAAAACTTTAGACATCTGACAAAAAAATATAAAACTTAAATTTCATCTAATATTTGTCCCCCTCACTCTGTTCCTGAGAATAGGAAGAACTTTGTAACCAAAGACAGCAAGGAAACATGTAAGGAAGATGTTTTGAGGTTTATTTTGGTTCCTGTTCAGGACACGGTATAGTCACCAGCAAGTCACTTCTGAGTGTCGGAGTTTATTATTATTATTGGCGTTCCAAATGGAAACTGAGCTCATGTCTTGCAGAAGAAGCACTTATGACTCGTAAATCCTGACTTAATATTTGAGTTTATGTATTTTGAAAATAATAATCACACACCAGTTAGTCCTTACTAAATGATTAAATGTTGTGTAAAGTTACTACTTTTATACAATGCTGATGTGACCCATTAGCCTAAATACTCCTTTTTCCCCATAAGCTTCATTCTGGAGCAAGAGCACTTGCAGTGAAGCGCCATAACTGAGCACGAATTTGGACTTTGTCCTTAAAGCTCATGTCCCCAGACTCAGACAAAGTCTTGCAGGAACTACCCCAAGAAAACACTGGGCTAAAATGCTTAATAAAAAACCATGAGGTGGAATTGAAATGAATTTTCACAGCAATCAGTGCAATGATTCAATGTTTCCTTGGAAAGCCTGGCTCCTCTCCTCCCAGGTTGCCCTTCCCTTTTTCCCTTCACATTTTCATCAATTTAAAACTTAAATCACCAAAACAATTGTGTGACTTTCAAAAATGCTTGAAATGTGTAAGCATGAAAATACATTTTGTGTGACTGTGTGCAACCATGAAACATTTGATTAATGAAGAGATTGAAGCTGTATCTGTTCTGTAAGTTGCCTGGCTTTGTTGTCACCATGACTGTACTCCCACAACTTTATAATGGCTAATAAGAAAGTATGACTGGAGTACAGTGCATCGGTTTTGTCCTTCATTAGAAGGATTATTTTTCAGCATACTAGATCTTACTTTTCCTGTAAAATAACTCTTTGAACTAAAGCCTACATTCCTCTTTTCTTCCCACACCAATCTCCTACTTGCCAGTCCTCATAATTCACACATACATGGTGTTTTCCCTAAAGCTTTTCATAATTACATCGCAATTAATTCCTTAAATTAAAAAATGTTTTGAGAAGTCAAATGTAGAGACAACCTCAGAAATATTGCCAATTTAACCTAATGGCCTCCAAACCAAAAGGTAATGAACAACAGATAAAAATCACTTGAAGAAAGCCTCCTTATGTATAAGCCAACACTGAGATTCTGGGGAGCCTGTCTGGTGGTGGCGAATGCTTGGCTGCAGCAATGCTACTGTTCATAGTGGTTTCCAGATTTGAGCGTGGGGAACACACTGTGAAGTTGTCCAGCTATCAGCCAGTCTGCACGGATCCCATGAACTTCTTCAGCGCAGGAAGGTAAAAAATGGGAGGTTGATGCCACGTTCACATAGCCCATGGGCAGCCATGCAGTCCTTAACACATTGCACTCACAGATGATAACAACTCAGCATGGGAGAGCCCTTCTGTCCTTCTCCGCCACCGGGAGGAGCACCCCTTTCTGGTGATACCAGAACCAAATGCACTGATGCGCCCAGAGGAACCAAAATCAGCTTGGAGGGAAATGCCACCTGCACAGCACAGAGCACATTGTGCACAAAAATGAACACCTTATACACTTCAAAATGAGCAGGAGGCAGTGAATTTAACATCTTCCTTGCAGAGAGGGTACCCTGCTTCTTTGGTCTGTTCACAGGCACCTCCTGGGCTTAGAGTCCAAAAAGAGCTGCAGTTTAACGGAGCCAAATTTAATTCACCACATAAAAATAAATCAAGGCAAAAAACTCACTGAAGGCCTTTCCAAAACAGAGCAAGCAGAGGCTGAGCCATCTTCTCTGCACTGGTCATCTACAAAGCTCCACTGGGGCAGTCCTGCCCCCTAATCCAGCACCAGGTTACATCTAGGTCAGGCTGAATTCAGAGGCTGCACAACACTGAATCAGGTTCTCAGGCTTTTCCTACAGGGCACAACTCCCACTGTGATGTGTAAGAAGTAGCCCAATATTCTTATCAGACCCCAACAAGAACTGAAACTAAAGAGATTAAAAAAAAAAAAAAAAAAAAAAAAAAAAGAACCTTTTAGGAGATCAAGCACAGTTTTGTCAGGGAATAATAAGGGTAAAACATGAGATATCTTAATCTTTATCCCGTATTCAGACATTTATAGCCAAAAAGCAAGGAACAATATCTGAAATGTTCAAAGAATACTATGCCAGCACTTATCTGGTGACACTTGAGATGAAGAAGATAATTGAAAGGATGATTGCATTGGGCTTGTTGTACTCCATTGATAAGAAAAGTTTTAGAGAGCCCATTCAGTATGCTCAGCCATGATACAAGATGCCAGGAGAAAACACAGTATTGCGGCAGTGACAGTACCTCAGATCTATGAAACCTTAAAATGAAAGATAAAGAAGGCTCTGAAAGAAGCAATATTGAGCACAGCTCACTTGACGACAAACATTTGGATGAACGTCTAGACGTTGGAATACCTTTTAATCACTGCCCACTGACTGTCAGCCTGCATTCCCATGCAAAAATCTGCCCATAAATTAGAATTCTTTGCATTTCCCCCTTTGATAAAGGCCAATAAGAGAAACACCACCAGCCAGAGTCATGCATGGATGTTCTCTCGGGATCTGCCAGAGGGGCTGACACGAGGTCCAAAACCAGGAAAAACATGAGGTGATCACTTGTTTTGCTGCTCTATTTATTAAACATCTCTTGCTTGATTATAACTAAGCACTAAGTTTTTGCAATACTAGCAAAATCTGTAACGGTTTCTGTAACTCTCATGATATTCTAAGCTAACTTCAGAGGCAGAGCAATTTACCAGAACTGCAGCTTAAACAAGTTTGAATTTCATTTGCTATATATATGAAGAGAATGCTCTTACTGAAAAAAGAAATGCATGAGCGCACATTAAAGCAGAGCTTTGATTCTGAACTCTTTATCCTGAACTCTGAACAATGGATACTTATGAATCATTTGTGCTGCATACTGAAGCCTTTTGAACTGGTAAAAAGAGAAATCAGTTCTGCTAATGCATCTCTCATCCCAGATCTCTCACTCATCCAGATTTTAAATCTGAAACTTAGAAGAATAAAACCAGCTTTTTGGAAGGACCAAGAGTATTTTGGAAAACAGACTGGTCAGGCAGGAGGAGAATTTCTGGATGGGGCAATAAGTAGATTGTGTACAGGTTCTGACATTCAAGACAAAATGTTTAAAATAAATAACTGAATAATGTGGGGAAGAGGCTTTACAAAATGTTTTGCACTGCTTGTATTTGGGGTTTGGAGGGGCAATATTCTCATTCCTGAGTATGCAGCAAAACTAGACCATAGAGGTCCTAATGAACAGGATGGTATAAATTTAAGTTTCAGATGTATATAAAACATTGGATTTAAGTATAGAAACCTCTCCTATATAGTGGGATAAAATAGGTCTTCACAGTGAAAAAAAAATAAAATAAAAAATAAAATACAAAGCTACAAATTCACTCATAAGGAAAAAAAAAAAAAAAAAAAAAAAAAAAAAAAAAAAAAAACAACCTTTACTATTTACTACAAATTCTTTCTGCATAAGCCATCTTTAGTCCTTCCCTACATATTACAATTAACAGAAAATGCTCCAAACACAAGACTTCTAGTTATGAAATTTATATAAACTTGGTGTAACAATTCCCATGTTTGAGGATACCTTTCACAAAAAGAGATAAAGAGATCAAGCTCAAATTAAAAGTACTAAAGGTTCAGCCTGCAGTGGCACATGGACAGATATGTTCCTCCGACTCCAGGCTTTTGAGAATTCCTTTTAAACAGTAGAGAAAAGTGTGCAAAAAAAGCTACTGAAACTTTTATAGGAGATAAATTGCACAATACCAACCTGATTAAATTTCAAATGCTATCAACTTTTGCTTAGAGCCTACGATAGGGAGCAGACCTGAATTGAGAGTGCAGCCATCGAAAATGCTTTCCAGGCAGGTCCAGACGTGTGCCTAAATGAATGTCCACATTAAATGACAATGTCACTAACGACAGAAGCATTGAAAGATCAAAATGAAGTGCACAATCAGAACTTCACATTTCAGTGCAAAATTCACCCTTAATATTTAGCAGCAATGGCCACCAGATGATAAAATGCCTGCAGTGGACGAGGAATTCAGTGCACATGCCTGTACAATGGACAAGCTGGCTTTAGCACACTGCTAAATCATAGCTTATAGGTAAATGCTGCTGTAGTCATATGCCTGTGCTAGAGAAGAGAACCAGTCCACTAAAAATAAGGCAGCATTTTTTGTCCCCTCTCCCCATCCTGACCCAAGATGGGAGCACAGCTCATTGACAAAAGCACATTTACTCTCTCAGTTCCCCCAGTCAGCACCTTCCAGCCCTGCTCAGCCACCAGGATTGTGCAGGGCAGAGGGGGCTGGTGTTGGGTCGGGGCAGAAGGGACCCGGAGGTGGCCGATGAAGAGCAGCAGCTCTCACTGCTCCAACACCCCTTGGGTCCCTCTTCAGCAGCAACCTCTGCCAAAAGGTGAGCACCACCTGCAGCCCGTGTTGGGGTGCAGGTATGTCTTTGCCATGGCTTCTTCCATAGGGATGACTTTGGGCAGCGTGCATTTCATCTGTTACTGTTATTTAATTCTCAGTTTTCTGAATCCACATATAGCCTCAGCATTTCCTCAGACTTGATTATTATTCTCTTTGTAAGTGTATACACAGCTAGTAAGATTAGATGATCGTAGCATTTCATAAACGCATGCCATGAATACTTTCTCATATGCCAAACTGAAAGCTTTCTCGTTCATGTTTGGTGAACCTCAAATCACACTTCTTTCAGAACTGTTACAGTAACAGCAAAGGAACAGGATGCAAATGGCAGGATTCCCCCTGCCCCCGCACACTTCAGGCTGTATTCAAGAAAAAGGACAACCTCCCCTCTGACATGCAGCCAGCTCTGGAGTAAAAGCAATCCCAGAGAGGGAAGCAACATAACCTCCTATACAATTTTGGGGAAAAGACAGGTTTTGCACAAGTGAGCTCTGCTCATCTACAGCAAACACTACAGTAACACAAATTTCTCCTTTGCAGAAAGAGTAAGCCTGGAAGCCATCCTGCATGTTAAGCAGCACGGCACACGGATCACTAACTTTGTGAAAGTGGCCAAAAAATTTTTTGAATCTGTATTTTCAAGAAAGCTAAGTGTAAGATTTAGCTAACCAAGGAGTTTTCCTGCAACTGGGACAAGAGCAACAGTAAAGAGAGCAGAGCCCAAACCACCAACGCAGTGGTGCAAGGTCTTGTTTGCGATGCTAGAGCTGCTTTATATGCTGAGCTCCCATCCTTCAACAGCAGGTCAATGTTTTAATGTGGATTGGGCATATAAATGCAGATCAATTTATGCATTAAAAAAAATCATCTACATGTGCATTTATTTCAATTTCATTTTAGTGAATCGGGTCCTGATTCAATGCTAACTGAAAACCCTTGAAATAACTGCGAGCTTGCTCATAGCCAATTCTGTGTCACCGCTATGAAATTAGTAGTGAAATTAAATGGCTCAACAGTGCTAAGACATTCCCCAACTACTCCAGCAAGCAGTCGCTCACCTCTAAGGTTAACAGGATAAAGGCTGGATAAAGAAACTACTCATTATACCAGCTCTACAAAGAAGCAATTATGAGACTTTATAAAGTGGTTTCAAATATATTTTGCAAACTAGGACTCAGACAAATATTAGTGGCAGCAAATTACAGTACTTAGCAGAATTATCACCAGAAAAGAGACTCTTTTAATCTATAAAAAATATCAACAAAAGATGTAAATATGGACTCCTCTATGGGTGGTATATCTTGAAGAAAATATACATCTAATCTCACAGTGTGTTACCTCCAGTACCTGGAGAGAAGGTTAACAATTCAGAGCTGTTTCCTACAGCTATAGAATATATTTTGATGTAGATTTGTAGATATCACAGACTTAAAATCTATTGTATAATCACAGGGCAAGTGCAAGGAACCTGGGGACATACTCCTCCATGGTAAAGTGCTGGAACACTGGCTTTCATTTTAATCAATGCTACTCCCTGTTTTTAACAAATTATATTTCATTCTGTGGCCTTTGGGTTCCATTTTTCTTAGCATAAACAGTGACAGTGTTTTCAGCACCATGAATACAATCTGCAGGCTGTACATTATCATTACACACACACCTCCACGTGCAGGAGGTGAGCAAGGAGAAGGAGAGAACGAACCCCTGGCACTTCACGACCAGCCCCACATCCTGATGTCCCCTTGCATCACCACACACCTGGAGCAACCATACTGAGGTACCAACAGATCTGTCACTGCTCTGGGTTAAATCACACATGCCAGCAAGGAATCTGTTGGTAATACACAGATTTTCAACCCAATTTCCACAAGCACTCCATCCCCAGCGTTCCCATTCGAGTCAGCACCTCAGGATGTCTAGCAATTACTGCATGTTACATCAGGGTAAAACACGGGAGAATTTGCCCATCCTGTCATGCACACTTCATGTATAAGTTCCCTGAACAGCAAGCTGCAACCCAAGAAGTCAAAGATCCCTTCAGCTTTGATCTCCCCCTTGCTCAAAGCACAAAGCTCTCAAATGGAGACCAGCACTCGTTGAACATGATCAACTGCTTTCACAAACAGAAAACACTTCTGTGCTTCCCTGACATCCCTTCCCCTTAAGTTTTCAGTCTCTTTTCCATCAAAGGAATAACATGCGTGCTTCAAAATTCCTGCCATTAAAATCTTACACAAAAACTTTTTCAGATGGCACTCCAGAGATCCGGGCAGCAGACAGATCACACACGTGGGTGTGCGGAGCAGGCCACTTCCAGGGTGGTGGCAGCAACCACAGCTGCTTACTTTGGCAGGGAGCCACCACCAGGTAGCCTCACCTTCAAGAACTGCACTTCGTGGCTTCCAGCATCTGAAGCCCAGGGCACCAGATCAGCACAACCTGGGAATGAGCTTCCATGGGCTGTTTAACCCTTCCCTGCTTCACTCATTTTAATTTGTGCTTGGCAAACTCCAAAACATTCAAGAGGTCAGGTTTAGCTTAATTAACAGACCACAAAAATCCAGATAGTCATCCAAACCTTCTGAGCACTCGGAGTGTGGGAAAGTAAAGCAAGAACACCACGTGCCAGCAATTTTGATGAAGATTGCTTGCATTGGCTGCTCAGAACGAGCCTTGAAAATACCAGAACCATTTCTCCACCTCAGTCTGAATATGAGCACCACAGAGATCCTGCTGAAAACCTAGTGCAGAACACCCAGGCTCTGGTGGATTATCCTTTGCAGCTGCTGATTTTCCAGTGTCCCTCAGTTATTTTTCAGCCTTGTCCTCAGGAAAACTGCCAGGGACACCACTTCTACCTGCATTTACGATCATATACTATCTCTCAAGTTTCCTCCAGCAGTTGCTTCATTTTTAAAAAATGCTATCCTACATTTAGATAAACCATGTTCCCCTCTGTTCCTCAGGTGTAATTCACCCCAATTTCTCCATGTTTGATATTCAACTCTTGGACAAAACAGCAGAGAGCCGCAGCACCAGCAGATTCCTGAAGGGACCATCCTTTTCCCTTACTGTTTGGATAATGGTTGCTCCACAAGATCAATTAAATGACGAAAATGAAAACAGGAATTGATACCTGAGCCTAGGCCCTTGCCCATGCTGAGGGCACTGACAATTGCAGAGATAATTTAGTGGTGCTCGTCTGCCCTTGTTTTATCTATGTTTATTTATGCATCTTTCTATTATAAGCATAACGCATTAAAGTCAATAGCCTACCACTGCTTATCAGGAAACAAGTGGAGCCAGACCTGGACTTCTATAAATAAGATTTACTCTATTGGCTAAATAATGACATCTAAACTGGTCTGATTTAACTGACTATGGCAGTTCTTAGAGCAAAATTTAATTACACTTTGTACTTATTACAGTTCCTTTGTGTGCCTCTTGCTTCCCAGCAATTTTGAAATATAGACTTAAGTCTGCTATACAATACATCTCCATACCTATAGTGACATGTGCTAACAGATGGCACTGTGCGTGTGGAGCAGATCAGCATGAGTTGTCATTTGTGGTGGCCAGGTTTTCCCTGAAGTTATAGTGGCCCCGCACAAAATGGCATGAAGCAATCACCAGCCATTTCCCAATGGATGGTGAGAGCATGACTCAGCACCAGCACTTTTTATAACGTGCAAACACTCTACTTTCTAGAAATGCTTTAATATTTATGGAGTGCATTCATTATGGAAGCCTGCTAAGTAACCAATGCATCGGGATGATGCTGCTCAACCGTAAATGCAGTGAGAGCGCTGACATTTTGGAGCCCTGGGTGGGCTGCGCAGCACACCGTGCCTCCACTACGGAAGAGGCAAAGACCGCGTGCTTGTGTATATTGGGTAATATTGCTCTATAAAATTATATTAGACATGCATTAGGGGCTGTAACAGAAGACAGCCAAAGTAAAGGATATGCGCAAGCAGGAAAGAAGCGCAGACAGGGGCGGCAAGCAGCATAAGCCCGACTCACTGCACTGGCCAGGGGAGCCAACAGCATGCCCCACAGGCTGGGGGCTGCAGGGCTATGCCCGGAGCCAGAGCTCCATGTCCACTTTCACACACACTGTGTGGTCTGAGGAAATTCAGGGTTGACCTGAAGGTGTGGTTCAGCCTTACCTGTGAGTGACACACTGCAATATTACGAAAACATGCCATGATGCAGGTGCAGGCACATGCTCCTGATGCAGTTTAAAGATGGGATGTCCTAAAACCTCACCTTCCCTCCAAACGCTCACACTTTAAAGCCTCATAGGAGCTACCCAACAACTTCTACTATTATCTTGTGATCACATTTCCCACATTCACACCATAGGCACTTTTTGGCACAGCTTTATAGGTACCTGCAGACAGCCTCGATGCCCAGAGCTGCTGCCACCTCACCACAGCCAGGTGCAATGCTCCAACACCTGCCAGATTTCAAGCCTCTCAGAAGGTGAGTCAGTCAAAGGGCACCATGGGAAATGTAGTCTTGTCCTCCTCCTCCTCCCCACCTCACACATCCATGTGGGAACCTCAGACCAGAGATGTAACATTTGGGTGGCCCAGGCTCACCTGGAACATCCCCAAGATGCAGTCAGAGCCTGCTCCTTTCTTCACAGCCTCTAAGGACACAACTGGCCCCTGCCATTTGGGACCCTCACGTGGGGAGAACTTCCACAGGGACTACATTTAGGTGTACTCATTGCCACAGCAGATTTCTTCTGATGCCTTTTTGTTTCAGCTGTTATGACTGCCCAAGCACTGAATAGTTATATTTTTTACAGGATTCATTGTCCTTATATTGATGCCTGAATTCAAGGTCTCACAGCAACATCCTCCAAACCTGTTATAGAGGAGAATCAGAATTTTGAAATGATTGGTGGAATATTCTTAGTTTGTGTGCTTGCATGTAGAATACCACTTACATGCGGCTTTAAATACAACAAAGTGGACCACGAATATTTCAGAGGATAGGATGTTACTTGGCAGATAAGAATTTCAGATGCAAACCTGAAAGTATAATTGGCATATGGGCAGGTAGTAGGAAACTGTTCAGAATATATTTTCCAAAGATCTAAGTTTTCACCATTTCTCTGCAGTGGAAATGCACTAGCACACACATTTTCACCATCAAAAACCGGCAATGTCATGACCTATCACAAAACTGTGGCCTTAGGGCCCAACAAATTAATGTAAAGTAATTGCAAATGTTTGTTGTTTTCTTTCAAAATGCAAAATACAGAACGAAAGCTTCAACCAACACGGTACCAAAAGACCTGGTTTCATTAGGTGATGGCACAAGTGGGGAAATGCTCTCTAAATGCTGGGTGCTGGGGTCCAGCCTGAGCATGGCTCAGCTGGGGCATGTGGCACTCTGACCTCTGGGCTATGGGGTCCCTGCCGCAGGCACCAAAACCACCAGAGGATGCACTGGTCCTGGGCCCACTGCTCACATTGAGGGAACCCATATGGAAAATCCTCAAGCCAATTTTTTTTGTTGTTGTTTTTTTACACTGGAGAGGTTTGCTATCAGGGAGTTTGGTGTTCTATCAGAAAAAAATGAAATTCGTGTTTCTGCAGACCTTTTTATCATTTCAGACATGTTTTGATCTTGCTGTGTTGAAATTAACCACCACCGTTTAACATGCTTCCTTAAAACCTGTTACAAGAATATAAGTTTGAATTAGACGCTGCATCTACAGAAACATTTTTCTTTCAAGCTATAAGGCCAAAGAAGAAAAAGAAAAAGAAATCAGAAAGATGGGTCCAGCTTTAATTACAGCAGTACAAATATAACACTGGCAAAACCCTGCAGAATAGACACCTCTTAGCATTTCCCTCTCAGAACCACAGCAAAACACATGAAAGGTCATATACAAGATAGGATTTGACACAATAAGATTTCACTCCCATGTTAATGCACCTCAGATCAAGCCTGCAAAAGTGAAATAATAAATTTAGGAAAACAAGCAAAATGACCCTACTGGTTGGTTGGTTTTCTAGATACCATCTACATATTTTAGAAACGTACAACCTTCTAATAGAAATGAATAAACTACTCAACCATAAAGTTGCTATAGAAGATATGCTTGTTCTGATTGGAAAGGGCATCTGCTATCTGCAATATTGATAATACTTTTCAAATTTCATCTGCTTTTGTTTGCATTCTGTGTCGTCTGTTTAAACACACTGGGAATAATAATGAATCCCAGCATTATCTCCACTTTTTCAAGGCCGAACATATAACTTTATCACAAAAATAATTAAAATTCTTTGGCACTCTTGTATCTTTTCCATTAAACGTTATCAAGCAATGACAATAAACTAACATCAGTCCAAGGCTGCCCATATGCTGCTTTTAAAAAGAATGCATTTGTCCCAGGGTGAGATACATGAATTTTGTGTTTACAGGGTCAAACAATTCCAAAGTTTTTTACAGTGTAAGGACTAAAAATCTGTGCATGCACACACACATGCACATGTACGCAAATGCCCACACATACAGACATACACAGAATTGAGGGTGGTGGGTTCAGAGGGAACACCTACAAACTGGCTTGTTAGAACTTCCTTTCACAGACAGATCTTAACAGCTTCACAATTTGGAGAACTAAAGATGTAAATATTTTGCATATTTGTACAACACAGTCAATCCAATAAATGATGCTCTGAAACATTCTTGGATGTCACATGCAGTTAATCTCAGCTGTAGTCAATGAAGTTTTTCCTGAAGTGAATTTCATATACAGGGCTATATATTATCTTCTACACAAAAGAGTAATGTTGCAACTTTATTTGGAAATTAATAATTTTGCTTTGGTATGTTTATCATCATTATAAACCACATTTCCTTTGCTATCTAAGGTAAAGGAAAATAAAACATATCCTCTGATTAATCATTGTTCAATATTGGTTAATCCTCATTGGTTATTTAAGAAAGAAGCCACCAATAATTCATTTTTCACATAATTCTGATAATTTGCCAGCAAAAACAGGTTTTAAAATACATTGCTAGAATATCTGACTCTGAAGTCTTTATAATTTTTATAACATGTGCTAACTTCTGCTTAAAATGTAGTAAAGCAATGATGTTGATCTCATTTCAATACCACATACACAATATTGCATAGTAATGCACTGGCTTTTATAAGCCAGGAAACAGTACCAACTCACTAAACAGATCCATCAGGATAATTGAAGAACTCATTTCAGGAGAACTCCCATGTGAAGGCAGAAATGTTAAAAGATGTTAAATTTTCTTTTTGTGTATTGTTGGCTCGCTTGATAAGCAGAAGCAAGTTTATACAGCTCTGCAGCTAGTGTAGAATGCTTAAGCAAGAAATCCATAACTTTTAATATGATGAGATTGTCCTGCTAGGAGAGATGGATTTTTTCCAATATCACTGCTAACAAACAAGTTGAGTTTCCTGTATCAGCACATTTCTGTTTCTACTCTGCAGCACACATGTGCTTCATTTAGAAACAATACATGGCTCAACATTTTTGGCATATTAAAAATGAGACAAGTACGTTAGACTAGTTGATGGACAGGTATCCTAACAGGTTTCCTTGAAGTACAAAATCTTATAGACACGCTGACAAGGTTGGGGAAAAAAAAGAAAAAAAAGATTAAAAAAAAAAAAAAAAAAAAGATGGAAGCGTGAAGTTATTTGTGTTCACTTCACTTCCAAGATTTAGTGGCAGTGTTACTTACTGGAGTGACTGCTTGGTGGACAGATAACGTCACACAGCATCTTATTACATGATTTCAAACCCCTATGCACAATCTCACTTGCTGCAGAAAACTTAAATATGTTTCAGGTAGGAGCTAAATAAAAGACATTACTTTTCATCTGCTTTTTCACTTAATGCTAATATAGTCACTTGTCAGTGGATGTAAAAGTAAAAGAGACAAGGGTTTATTTTTATACCTCACAGAACAGCAACTGGTGATTTCCCTTAGATCATTGCTTTTGTGTGTGCAGGTGCTAAGCTTTTTTCTTTTAATATTTTAGACATACTTTATTTTTTATTCAAAACAGTTTTATCTCAACTCTGACACAGTGATATTGTCAGGAAGGGAGGTGTGATGTTTAAACTTTCCTGGGTGTCTTTTCTCATTATATCTCATGAATGTAGGTGGTGCATCTCATTACTCCTAGGTCTGATCACCAGGATCACATTACTCATTTTGTCGCAGGCTGGGCTGCAGATGTGACTTTGTGGCTCACTTTAGAGGACATACGTAGCATACATTTCCAAGCACTGCCGGCAGGGCTGTGGCATGGAGCTGCAGCCCTGCCAGGGCACACTGAGCAGCACCAATGCCGTCATGGGGCAAGCTGCATGGCAGCAAAAACAAAAAGGGCTGGAGTTGTGGTTTTCAACACACAACACAACAAGGAAAAGGCTGCTCTCTCACCTGCTCTCTCCCTAGAGGACTTTGTGTTTATATTAAAAAAAAAAAAAAAAAAAAAAAAAAAAGGCAAGGAAGCGTGAGGAGATTTCTGAAACCACCATGAGAGGCAGGGTGAAAGTGGGGTGGTCTCCAGCCTTCCCCTGCCACCCTCAGGCAGGTGATGGGACCACGTAATCTCTGCCTGGTGATCAGGCGCAACTGAGGGAAAGCTCTGCAGAGATCCTGGCATGGCTGTCACCAGTGAGCAGCTGCCAGATCCATTATGGGACATGCAGGATGTGGGACATGCCCTGGCACTGCTGAAGGGGACCGCAAGCCATACAGGTCACAGGGACCACAGCTGAGCCAGACCTATTCTCCTGGGCACATGGAGGGAGTGACACGTGGAAAGCAAGCTGTGAGGGGTGGCAGGCAGGCTACAGCAGGCCAGGCCCACTCACTCCTCTCCCAGCACTCTCAGCCATTGTGCAACAGGATCTGCAGCCTTTGTTTAGGCTAATTACAAGGATACTGCAGTCTCATGGCTTTGCTTTCTTTTTCACCTTCTTCCCTCTCCCTACCCAACCTCCGTTTGGTTTTCTCAGGCCCGTACGCCTACTCAATTCAATTAGCCTTGGATACAGCACTGAAGCCTCAGATACCCGTAGTCATTATCCCAAGCACTTTTCATAAGAGTATGGATATTAGTCCCAAAGTCCTGGCAAAATTCCAGCTCAGTTAACGTATTTACAGTCTAACCTCCCCAAACATCTCTCTTAGTTTTAAATGTGGGAGTTATTCTCCATTTTCTCTCCTTACTTTCTTGAGTAGAATTTCTGTTAGAGTTGAACTTTTCCTCCACGGCAGAAAAATGCAGGGTTTTTCAGCCTTACTGTCCTTGCAGCATTTGGCATTTTTTAAAGAGGGGCTTCTGGACTCCCGAGACTAAAAGAATCCCACTTACCAGACCCTCTAGTTCTTTAAAAACAAGCCTCTAATCCTCCTGTAAGAAAGCTTAAAGCACAAAGCTCCAAAACAAGTAGAGGATGCAATTCAAAGTCTGTTATTGTGTTTAAAACATCCATGTGTTTATACTGTCTTGTTGGTGGCACCAGGCCAGTTCTGGTGGCCATGCCCCTGGCTTTCTCTAGCCAACTCTGGGTGATGTGGCAGCAGGGCCATGACTGTGGCCCAAGCCTGGAACCTACACCTCTAAGTCACCAGGGCACCTGTTTTAAGATGTCATCTGAAGGTTTTGGCTGGTGCAGCCATCCGTTGTGCTCTGCTCAACCCCATGCAAACAGAGGGACATTAAATATTACCCTGGCTTGACCAGACTAAAGGACATGTGCCCATTTCAGGCCTTGCAGAAGTCGCACATTTAGCTCCCCAGCACTCATGTTGGTCAGTTTTCTTGCTGGGGAGACAATGGGGTGTTTGGGGCCTGATTCTTTCCTCCATCCTCTGGTGTAACTCCCAGATAGGAAGATTAAAGAATGGTTAAATAGCATATCATTTCATCTGCAACATTATTTACTGGGGTCGTCTCACAAACATCCCTCTTTGGTTCACACACCTACCTGTACCCCCACCCAGCTACCTGATATTCAAAGACAATCAGCAAATTAATGATTTCACATTTTCAGCCATTAAATTATTTATTGCTGGTGTCAATAGAAAGTTTTTAAAAGGTAAAATATATTTTTATATTGACTGCCAATTCTACATGGATGTAATGGCACCAGGCAGTGTACCACATCATGAAATAAAAATTAAATTGTAGTTGGGCTTTTAAATCAACTCAATTAAAATAAAGAGATTCTTGACTTGATATAGGGAAATATTTGTATTTCCAATTCTATTTGTTAATACATTGACATATGTGCTATTTTTTAAATGTAGCACTAAGTGCACTTTCTGTCAATGCCATAGATTTTCTAATAGACTGAGAAAATGCATTTCATTTCTTCTTATTTTCCTTCAATACATCATTTGGTTCTGCTTTTTTGCCTGCATGAAATTCATTTTCTAATGGAAATATTTGTTTTGTAAATCAAATATGTATTATGCACAAAATGCAAAGCACAAATTAAATTATGTTAATGAAATGAAAGAGATATGAAATGCATATTTCATGGACAAAACATAACCTCAGCAAACAACCATTTCTTGATAAAATCTTTAAACACAATCTCATTCTGTGACAGACATATTGTTAAAGCAGATAGCACCTCATTTAAATGGTTTCCTTTAATATTAGTGCTTAGTATATAATTGTAAATAACTTTGGGGATGAAAAACCAATAATGAAATACTGTCTTTAATAGTTTGCTATTGATGTCAGCATAAAATTTGTAGTAGTTGAATATTGGAAATTGGGAGTGTGCACACATATAGTCAAAAGCTGTAAATGATTGCATATTTAAATAGAGCTGACTAAGGCAAAGATGTTATAGATATTAGTAATAGGCAGAAAATTATGCTGACCTAACATTATTTGACAAAACCCACTGTTTTAAATTATATATTGGTTACACTTAATGAATAATAGATTCTGTAGGTGTTGTTTCTCAGATCGTAATACTGATGACAATGTATGTTAGAGACTTCTTAGTCATCCTTCTGACAATAAAACAGGTAGAGACCACAAAGGTCACCAAAATACAAAATTGTATTTATGTGTTTCCATACTAGCCTAATCTTCTGCAGGACAAACATTTCCAAAACAGGAGGAAAACACGCATTCCAAATTAACCGTGAACAAATACAACGGCAAAATAATAATAATAATAATAATAGTAATTACTTTATATAAAGCTGGGGATTTCATGTAGGTTTGGGGCTGCTTTGGAGTCATTATATGAATTCCATTGATTTGTTGGGTTTCATCACTGTTTTGCTATAGATCAGATTCGATGGGTCAGCCCACATCTGCGCATACATCTCTCCATCCACCTCTCTGAACGTAGGTAAAATCAAGAACAGTCTTGATATATAAGCCAATTCTTTCAAACATTTTAGGGAAGCAAAGAATGCATTAAAATCACCAAAGGGACATCTGTCTCTTCTCACCTATACTATTTTTATCAACAATGCTAAGAATGCGAAAGAACAGGATGCACGCTTAAAAGAAAAAACAGCACCAAAACTCAGATGATCATTAGAGAGCTGGGAGATGCCTGTAATCTAACAGGTGATAAGGAGACCAAAGCACTTGTTTGAATATTCCTATTCTTTGCATGAGAGCAGGAGAGCTGTACATAATTAATTGGGATCTGCTTCATTTTCTGAAGAACATATTTGTTGTTATATTGAGTATTACAGAAGACACTTAAGATTCAGGAACTGATACCTGGTAATTGTTTATCTTTTTTTTTTTTTTTTTTTTTTTTTTTTGCAAGGGGGGAGCATGATATACGGGAAAATCAGGACAGTGTTATCTGGAGGCTTTTGGCTTTTAAGTGACTTTGGTTTTAGGTCTTAGCCTGGTACCATGACTGCCAATCACAGGAGTGCAACACCCATTTGTCAATAAAGCAGGTGACCACTGTGCACCATCCACAGTGGGACAGCCCCCACACCTTCCCAGTGCTGCTGGAAACAGGTGGGCTTTTATCAGGTGTGTGGTATGACATTGTACAGGTACAAGATATGAATGCTCTTTAGGTATAAGAAGGACAGCAAAAAGCCTGAATGTGATTATCATTATAGCCTTCTTTTGCATCTGGCATAACAATAAATAAATAAATAAATAAACAGTCCAGCTGTGTGAATCTTAGCTCCTTTTGAACCAGGCCATCAAACTGTCTCTCTGCCATAAAGTAAAAATCTTCCAAATGCTCTCAGAATCCCCAGACTTGGCAATTTCCCCAGGACAACCCAGTAAATTTCTGGGGAAAAGAAGTATCCCATGTATCGTAAAATACTGGAATTTTATCCCAAACAAAGGCCAAAAACTTCTCCAGAGGGAAAATCTGAAGCCAGAGCTCCAGACATTTAGAGCTGGAGGAAGAGTTTCCTTCCAGTGTGTTGAAGAATTCTCCTTGGCAGCTTACAGAGTTGTTTGACTGGAGCATAGTAACACAGAGAAAGCTTGATAGGGCAGAATATGTCACAGAGAAGCAGCAGAGTTTGGGAGTGTGACTGTAACACATCCTGAGAGCCACTGAGCAAAGTCTCCAGCTATCAAAGGCAACCGTGTCACTGCAGTTCTGCTGCCGGGACATTCACAGTCAAAACCGGCTGGGTACATCCCTGTGCCATGAAAACACTTCCAGTTCTCCTGTATGGTGTTTGGGTGTAAACCACAGGACAAACACTATGTGGAGTCAACAGAATTATAGATATATAAATCAGAATAAAATCTGGTCCCCAACAGTTCCATTGTGTATATACTACCTATAGAAGAATAATGGATGCTAAATCTAAATTGTGCTTCCTACACTTATTTCATAGGAAATACAATTTTTTATCCATTTTATCAATTTTCTAAAATGAATCTTTCCCTTTTTCATTATCAAATTTCGATCTCATATCATTTCCAGCACCACCCCAAGCCATTCTGGAGTTCTCGTTTACATCACTAGAGATTAATATTAGGTGTTTGTAAAAGGAGGATATTAGCTTCTCCCTTATATCTGTCAAAATTAATAACTTCTCTATCACAGATAACTCCAGGTCAATATTAGATTCACAGATGTGGCCAGAAATAAAATGTATGGAAATATAATATCTCATTTATAAGTATCCAAAAAGGAAAGGGAGGGGGGGGGAAGGGGAAGTGTTTTCATTATTGAAATTTAGACTGCAACTGTTCAAAAGGTCAAAAGACTTTGAGGACTGAACATATCTGCCATATGGCCTTAGCCTTTCAAACAGAAAACAAATTGGAGATCAGCCCAGGGGAGAAGAGAGAAATGAATTTCCTCCAAACGGGGCAAAGGAAGAGATCAGGATCCTCTCCGCATTGCATGTATGCTTCTATCTAAACCTACATGGTGGCCAGAAGAAGGGCTCCAGACATAAATGTTTGTACAATAATCAATGCAAATACTTGGGTGATGATGGATAACAGTTATGTCTGGCAGATGTCCACCTCCTGCACTGCTGAGACAATGTGGTACCTCCTGATGTTGCATCGATTTAAAGGGAATTGCATGTTCAAAGTGACCATATTGCAGCAAGTATATCCTGTGCCCTTGGTCCAGCAGAGACGATGTTGATTAAACTTGTTAATGGACCATACTATTGTCTCCTAAAACCCACTGGTTTAGGAGCATTGTCAGACACAAAGCTCATGTGTGGCCTGGCAGAGGTAAGGCAGGTTGCTGGCCACCTCTTGTGGAGCACTCACAGGGCTTTCTCTGAGCCCAGGCATTTTTTAAGAGTTGCACCAGAGATGGGCTCAAAGGCTAAACTGCACTCTTTGCGTTGGATTTCAGCTGTCTCGTTTGGTTCCCTAAACATGGACTTGGGAAGTTACCTCCCAGGCTTCCCATGTGAGAATAATTCTTTTAATCTTGACTGGCTCACAGTGGCATTCCATCCACCTGCACAGTACCGCCTGCCTGTCCCTGTCCCTTCACTGCAGTTGTACCATGGAGGCAGTGGATCAATGGCTTGCACTGGGAGCATGGGCTCAGAAGATGAAGAGGAGAAGAGAGCTGAAAACGTGAGATCTATTTTTTACATAGGCTTCAAGTGAGAAGGTGAGATAAATACATGCTGTGGGAATACAACAGAGGAGAAGCTGCATGAGTTATGCCTTCAGAAGTAAATAACACAGGAGCCAGTGATTTAAAGGCTATTAAATGAATTTTACCAACTATTTTATTCACTGTGATCAAAATTATATCAATGATGTTCTTACTAATATATCCCATTTGGCTCAATAATCTTTTATTTGTAATTACAGGTGAAAAGGTCATTTTAAAAAAGCCTGCAATGGGCTTTAAAGAATTATGCTGCTTTCATTTTGTGTTTATAAGCAATTGAGTATAGAAGATGAAATTAACTAACGCTACTTTCTATGAGAAAAAATATTAAAATGTCCTCAGTTCATATCCTCATCACCCAGAGGGTTTTTCCTGTTGTTCTTCAACCACCGCATTCAGTGCCTCTGGTGTTGGGCCCCAGCCATGGACCTGCCAAGGGGAGAACACTGCCTCTCCCCCTCTTCTTTCTGAGCTCCCCCAGCTCCAGTTGACCCGCAGTAAAACCCTTTTAACAGGGCTTCATTCCTTGCTGAACCAGTTAAAACTCTAAAATAATAAACAAGAGCCAGTCTTTGTTTTTCCTTCAGCTTTGGGGTCTGTTTAAACTGTGAAAAAAAGAAGCAGCCCCACCTGGACTTGAAACAGAGGGAAAGGAGGGCAAAGCAGTTGTTTCCCCCACGCTGGACTGATGCTGCCTCATCTTCTCAATGCTGCTGCTGCTGCTTTTCTGGAAACTTAAAATAAAACTCCTTAAGCCTCACTACTGCCAAGTTGTGCTGTGATGAGCTGTGGTGTGAAACCCTCTTTGCCTGCCACATGAAGGCTGAAATGTCGAGCGATCATGCCACCAGTGCCCGGGCCCAATGGGCTGGGTAGGTACTGGGCAACCATTAGCACCAGCACTACTCCCTCTGAAGGTCCCTTCTGAATAGGCACACTCTTCCTCCTAAGCATTCTATATACAAAAAGATCCCTCTTTGTAAAGGAGAGCCTTCTCTGACCCATCTCACCACATTTCAGCTTGAAGTGCTGTTTGTCATCACTAAGCACTACTCTGCCAGCCAATGAGTGGTATTTCTCCCTGGAGTTGCTCTCTGCTTTAATAGGGTGTGAATACCTGAAACAGCACCCGTGCACTATTAATTGTTATTCATGTTTGGCTTCTAGTGGGGTAACACAAAAGCTGTTACATGAACTTTTCTACTTCAAGATGATACCAACACATATAATATTTCAAAAGATGGGGAAAGTATCTTGGTGATCTAACCCAGCTGAACTCACAAAAACAAAGACATCTCCTCCATTGGGAAGAGCAAACTATTGAAATTGGACTCTGAGAAGATCAATTAATCAGCCCGTTCCCTTGTGTACAAACACAACCCTTAGACCTCAGTTCTGAGAGGCTTGCATATGCCTTCCTGAAGATATTCCCCACTTTTAGTTGTTTTTCTTAACATTAGAAATTAGAAGGAGAAAAAACACGTTGTCTCTTCAGGCTCAATGAATTAGGGTTGGGGTCCTCCAAATACAACCTCAGTGCTGGGAGATGTGTTGGAGATCTTAAGAGGAGGAGGAGTAGAAGGAGGAGGACGAAGGCTGCTACTGCTGTAGGGTCTCACCACCTGAGCAAGGTAGCGATGGAGAAAGAGGAGATGCCAGCAAAGAAGGTGGGAAGTGCAACACATTGCAGGTGATTTTTAACAGGGGATTTGGAAAGAGCAGTGGCAGCCAACTCTGCTTCCCAAGCAGCCTGGAGAGGACGTGGGGCAGAGGCAGGGGAGCAGACACCCACACATTGCTCATAGGAGCAATGGGTGGAGGCTTAGCAACCAGTGAGTGTCTTCTGACCATGAGTACGTGGGAGATTCACAACAGAGAAATGTTTCCAGCCACCAGGGCAGAAAGACACTGACACATCCACCTGGGATAATCGGGTTTAAGATGCCACCTGTGCAGTTTATCATGAGTTTAGGCCTAAGAGGTTCCTTCTCTCACTCTATGTCCTTCTAGAAGGTGAGAAAACAAAACAAAACAGTAATCTACAATAAATGAAATGAATTTTGAGACATTTGATGGATGTTGTCATATAGAGATGGCTGGGAGCTTAAAAAAAAAAAAAAAAAAAAAAAAAAAAAAAAAAGTCTGCAAATATTCATTCATATTTTTAAATGAATTTACTGCAGCCATGTTGATTTCCCCCTGGGATTTGCTTTCTGCACACTTTTGAGCAATCAAGTTTTACTGGGCAAATGTTTGCACAAGACAAATTTCAAAATTGCATGCAGAGACAGAATTTTTTGTGTTTTCATGCCAGACATGCTTGTAGGCTTCTCCAATGAGCAGGCAGCAACAATATCATGTGATTTATCTGACCCATCACAACGAACCCACATACCTTGACTAACGAAGATCAGACACCCACAGTTGTTTGTGATCAAGACACAGAGTTGTTTTTTTAATTACAAAGCTATCCATCAGTAATTTCAAATAATAAGTAAATTGGAGGGAATTGTGATCTGTCTCCAGATAGTCTGTGAGCAGAGAAAGCAGCTAAATTTGTTGAATAAATTATTCATTATGGATTATTCGCTGAGCTCTACTGCAATAGCAGTGACATTGTTTAATTTAATAGCACATTAAGGGATCTTTTTCCTTACACAAATGAGTGCATTGCTCCCAGCAAGTTGACTCTTGAAGAGGCAGAACTGGAAACCTGTAAGAACAGCTACCCCTGTCCAAGGCTTCAATTAGGTTTTGAGTAGAGAAGACCTTCATAACACACCACTGTCTATATCTGGCCACAGTCCCTCTGTGGGGATACGAACTTACTTGGCAGAATTTGGAGCTGTGTAAGTCTTATTGAAAAAAAAAAAAAAAAAAAAAAAGAAAAAAAAAAAAAAAAAAACAAAGTACATGGGTTTATTTTTTATTTTCTTCATTGAGAAGAAAAAGCCCATTGCGCTTTCAGATGGCTCTGAACATCTCAAAGCCAAAAGAAAACAATTTTTCTTTACATTTCATTTGATTGTGGGCAGGCAAGTGCAGTTTATGAGCCGTTCATTTCCTTATCTTCCACTACAAACATCTAGCTGCTCTTCCCAGCCCCAGCTATGCTGGAACCAAGGACTCAAAGCCAAACTCAAGAAGAGTAAAGCCCTGCCTACCAAACCAAGCCTCGCTGAACGGCCACTGCAGGAACACCAGTCTGGTTGATTTTGTTGATCTTACAGTTTTTCTCTGAAGACAATATCAAAGATATTGAATATTTTATAGCTCATTTATGAGAAACTATCTGGGGAGGGAACCTCTCTGGTAATGCTTTTTACCTCTGTAAAATGAAAACCTGAAAAACATCAACGATCTACCACCACACAAACAGCTGCCAAACATCATAACAACCCAACCTTGGCCATATTCTTTGGTTTCTATTTACAGGTCTGACTCAGCCAGAGTCTCCCACTCTCGTGATGCCCAGGGCTGACCTGCATCCCTCCAGTGCTGCCCATCAATGCTCTCAGCTGCACATGGGCCTCCTTCAGCACAGATAGATTGCTGCCTTTCAGTGCAGACCCAGAACATCCTCCTAGCACAGCACAAAGATGATTTTCTTGGACATGACGGGGCCAGTGGCAATCAGCATTGGGGACAGGTGAGCCATGGTGGGCGGCAAAGGCTATAGCCCTAAGAAACCTTCACATCAAAAAACATGATGTCTGTGGGAACCCTGAGTGCAAGCATCCACACAGACATGGGAAGGGGAGCTCCTGAGCAGGTGGAAATTAATTTTCTGCCACTGTTGAGAATGGAAGAGAGAATAAGTAATGTACATTTGGGTCAAGAGCTGGAAAACTACCAGTGAGTGAACACATCAACAGGATTGCATTGTCCATTCATGGATGCTGAACGTCATACGCTGAAATATCCTAAGTGACCCAAATACAACTATGTAGAGAAACACCAGCAGAGATCCTGCTCTACCCTGATTTTTCTCCTCTGCACTTTTTGATTCTGTGCTTTTTAAAAAACATGGCCCCCTGAGTAATGACTTGTGGGCAGCAGGTGCAGTGCAGCCTCCCAAGGAATTACTACAGAGGATGAGGAAAGGGTTCCTCCAAGCTAGCAGCTTCCTCTCCAGTTTTCCATTGGCCATCCCAACCACATGTGCTGTCATGGAGCAGATCCCTGCCGGGCTGGAAGCAAGAGGAGCAAACCTTCAGACGGTGCTGGTGGCGGGGCCGGGAGAACTGTCTGCAGCATGCATGGGCAGCCGAGCAGGGGACATGATGGGCAGCCCTGGCTCACCTCCTGCCATCTGCCCCCACGATGCCACACATCTGCCATGTGTCCAGCCCGGCCATGCAAGACACTGCCTCCAGGTCATTTGTCCTGGCACAAAGGGCCTGATGCAGCACAGGCAGGCACTCAAACATGGTTAACAAAGCGTCCGCTTCTGCTCTATCAGGTCCTCTGTGAGTATTCCCCTTCTCTTGTGATTCTGGTTTTCAGCTACCATTATAACTCAGCATTGAAAAGAAGGTGGGAGACCTTTAGTGGACAGTTCAGGGCTGAAATCTCTCATTTAGGTATGTACATGTGCCATATGTATCTATAAAGTCCATCCAGATTTCTGGCCTCTGCACTTTCTACATGATTCTGCAGCTACAAAAGAGAAAAATGACTATGACAAGGAGTAAAACTAAAGAAAAGCAACAGGGCACCCACAAAACAGCACAGAAAAGTAAGAGCAATGCTGCATGAATCCGCTGAGTCCCATCAGAGAAACTGCTTTGAGCAAGCAAGGGGCACAATGAGAAACCACCCACACAGGCCTTCCTCCTTCCCTTTGGTACCAGCATGTATATTCCTTTCTTCATGTATTATATTTAATACTCCATCTATATTATATATCTATATGCTAAGCTACAATATTACATTCATTTTAGCCTATCTGCAGGCAAGTTGCCCTGTTATGTCTCTAAACACCTACACCATATCATTCTGCCTATAACCTTAAAATTGAAATGCCATGTCATATTTTCTACCGTCAGTAGCAAGTGTTATCTTACCTTACACTCTATTATATCATTGTACTTTCCTCCCTGCTTGATAAGCTGTCAATATTGTTTTGCCATGAGAAATTTCCATCTCATGCATCAGATGATCTCCATGACCTTTAAGCGAGTTGCCAGTAAGATAATTTACTCACATTGTTGCGACAAAATAATATCTCTTCTACCCAGGTCACGTGACATGATCATTACATGATTTTCCCCAAATGATTAAATTTTGAACATTTGGGGGGTTGAAGACCTCTGTGGAAAATTGAAATTACTAGGTTGCTTATCATCTCAGTTAGCTACAAACAGTTAAAGAGGCTACTGGCCATTGCTTTGCCCAAGGAACACAGCCTGAATTCCTGCACTATGTTTAAGTCTCTTTTTCCCTTTTTTTTTTTTATTTTTTTTTTAACTGCTCTGCCTTTTGCAAGGCATGTTTTAATACAATCGTCTTTGCAGTGTCTCATATTAGCAGGAGGATGTGATCACAAATATCACATCCTTTTGGCATCTTTTTGGCTCTCTGTGCATAACAAAAATGTCAAACAGATTTTAATGAAAGGCTGCATGCTTGTGGGTATTGACAGTTTGACATAGAATCCTAATTTTCAGATGTCTTGTTCTTACTGTTTTTAACACAAAAATACTTGCAGTATAAGAGCAAGGCAACAAAACCACAGAAAGCCAGTATTTATATACTGTCCTCCTATTCTCAATGGGCTCCGCTCAGCAACATGCCCAATTTCTGTGGTTTTTGGCCTGAGAGTTTTTGCGGCTCAGCTGCAATCACGTCTAATCCCAATTTAGAAACCAAATGGTTTCTTTTGCTCACCCACAGAGCCTGGGATCCTGCCGTGGCTGCACCCATCGTGGGTACAGGGGGTAGCCCCAGCAGGATGGGAACGGCAGGGGTCCCACGGAGATGCCAGGGGGGCATAGACACCCCATAGGAAACATGACCCATCCTCTCGCACACTGCTGCCAGCTGCAGATCAGTCCCGCTCCCCAGAAGGGGTGCCTTCACCACCGTTCACTGGTTTGCAGCCAAGACAGTGGCCACAGAGGTAGGAAGGCAGCAGGTATTCCCCAAAGCAGCCAGGAGCTCGCTGGCCACACAGGTTGGCCTGCAGAGGCCATTCCACGAAGAGCAGCAGGGACCCAGAGAGGTTTCTGTACCTGGGGCCCCTCGAGGTCCTTGTGCACAGGGAGTGCACACATGTATATATTTGAATTTATTTGTTTAGCTGCTGCTGAGTTTCCTTCCGCACTCTCTGCACTGGAGTGAGTGAGTGACAGCTGTTTGTTTCTCTGAAGAGAAAACGTCAAGAGGTAGGTGGCTCCCTCCATCCTTACAATAGCCTGCTGCCCCTCTCAAGCACCCTGCACTGTTATCATTGGTTACTTCTTTCATGTAAGGAGGAACCACCAGAGCAACTGGTTATTCAGCTGAGATACAGGAGAATAAGGAAACTGGAAATTAGGGTCAAGCAGCATCAGGAAACTTCTCTAGGTGAGAAGGTAATTAAAAAAAAAAAATATTCTCCAAAGTTATTCACAGGCAAAGGATTAAAGCAGCCATTATCTCCATCACCTTTAAAAACCTTCAGGGCCTTTGGGCTCCATCAGGTCTTCCCTGCTAGCATTAGAAATGGGTGGCAAACTATTCTTTAACCTCTGCTGACTTTCCTCTCTCTCCGTGATGACCCCCAGCTCTGTGCAATAGGCAAGATCCATTCGCACATCCTCCAGACCAGCTGGGAGGCCATTCTTGAGATGCAGCCAGTGACTCCTCCCTGGACTGGTGCTTCATCTCTCAGTGTGACCCAGCCGCATTCTCCCCCTGTCTTGCTGTTCAGGTACTTATCCTGTCGTAATAATTTCCCACAAGGCAACGTATCAAATACTTTACTGTGAGAGATGAGATCTACTTCATTTCTTTTATCTAGAAAATCAATGATCTTATCAAAGCAAGATACCAGTCTCGTCTGGTACAATCTACGTTTGGTGAAGCTATGCAGCATTTTGGACCATTCTGCAATTACTTCTGTTGTTATTATTTCTTCAGAACCATGTCTCAGGCTTTGCACACAGTGGATCAGCTCAGCAGCTGTGTGTCCTTGGCTGTGAGATGGGTACTGCTCCTATGAGTCTGCCTCCCTCATACCCACTCGTATGCTTGGTTACATGCAGCACTTTTTTTTTTTTTTTTTTTTTTTATTAATTACCAATTATTTTATTTGATTGCGTTTTGTTCAACTAAGGCTGTCTGGTATCTCCAGACTTCATCACCTTCTCTGCCATTCTTCATTAAGCATGCAAGTTAGATGATCTAAGATAGCCTTGGGACATCATCATTGTATTGTTTCCTCCAACCTACCGCAGAGACTCGCTGCCCCAGAGACCAGCACACCAGCCCAGCTGGGCTTCCGAAACCCAGGCCAATATTTTTTTTTATTTTTTTTTTTTTCAGGCAATTTAACAAAGTTTGCATCTCTGGCAAGATGCTCCGTGCAGCTCTGCAAATAACACCAAAGAGAACGGATCAATGTAATGCCCTATTGACAAGGGCTGAACTATAATACATACACTTTGTACATTTTTATTTTGTTCATGTATGTTGATTCATAGCTGTTTTATCAATAAAAAAAAAATGCTGCACAAAGTGTTATACTATAACTGTCACCAAAATTTATTTATTACTAGAATAATAACAAATTTTATGTGGATGGAGATCCTCTGTGGTAAGATGTTGAACTATAAAGAGACAGACAATTTCCTGCTCTATACAGTGCCAGCCTAAAGAAAGTTGCTCATTTCTATCCATTCTATATGTTATGCAGGCGTGCATGTATATATCTGTATGTCTGGGCTCATGAAGGTCGGGTAGACACATCTCACATATTTATAAAGCTATTTCCTCCTTAAAAAAAGGTGTTAAAAGGCCTACTACATGCTTAAAACAAGACAGATTCAAGAA
Organism: Nettapus auritus; assembly: GCA_011076525.1. Lineage (NCBI taxonomy): Eukaryota > Metazoa > Chordata > Aves > Anseriformes > Anatidae > Nettapus > Nettapus auritus. Next base: position 19,639,657 of record CM021775.1, on the reverse strand, counting down.
CCTGAAGTTAAACACTTCTCCAGCTTGGAACCCATTAATAGCCTCTCATCAATTATGCCTCACAAACAATTACAAAGGACCAAATACTGCAGCCCTTAATTGAGCAAATTTCCCCTTGAGGTCACCGAGAGGGATGCTCAATTAAGAGCTGCAGAATTTGGCCCAAACATAGCAATTTCCACGTAATGCCAACTATTTGCAAACTGGAGACTTGCCCCATGCTGCCGCAGCAATGGGGCTGCCCAGGCTGCAACTCCTCCACTTCTCTGTGCTCACGTGCCAACAGGACTGCACGACTTGTTCCTACCTGCACGGAGTGTTTGGGTCCATACACTGAGCATGCAAAACCAAAGCCCTCAGAATAGCTATTTAAATATGTTTGATTAAATTTACCAAAATGTACTACGAAGTCCCAAAGAAAAAAAAGCCTCAACTTTTTAATGTAAAAAAGATGTAAATATATTCCTGATAAACCTGACCTTTGTGTGCCACACAAAATGACTATTGTCTTGTGTTTCAAAGATACTCCTCCTTGAAAAATATCCATTGTTATGGCATTTCCTTGACTAAGTAGAAATAACAGAGGTTATGCTTCATCTATACACAACAATATTATTTCTTTTAATATATAAATGTGCCAAAAGGTACATAAATAAAGCACACTGATCAAGCTCCTGAAGCTATTCTCCACTTGCTATTGTTACAAACAATCATTTGAGGAGAGAAAAAAAATCCCACAAAGAAGGATTTCAGCTTAACACTAGCAATACTCGTCCTGCACATCTTTCCTTTTATGCAGTTTTGTTTCAGTGATTTGAGCATGTTCTAATTTTGTCATTCAAGCCATCTGACTTTCACTGCTCTATACAAACAAAACCTAATTTAGTCTGAGATGTTTTAAGTCATAACAATGACGGATGGCCAAGGTTCAGGTGTGCTAGAATATTTAAATACCTAGTCTATATTTTCCTGATATAAAGACAGGCAGCTTTTTGTACTCTGATTAATTATGATTTTGTGTCTGAAAAAAATAGCTCTTTCTATTCTACATTATTAATTGGTTATTTAATTAGGGATTCTGGTAGCTTCAGATGTTGGGTAGCTAAAATTGTGCTACGGTTTAAAAAAAAAAAAAAAAAAAAAAAAAAAAAAAAAAAGGACTAGCTCCATACTGTTGCCTTTTTGTATCTTATGAAGGTCACAATAAGATGTGATTGTTTGGCACAGCAGCAGTGAATTATGCCACCCAGACAAGCTTTTAACCTATGTGCCTTCACTCTGAGTGAGACACACAGGGATGTGCTCTCTTTAAACAGTTCTCTATTGAAGAGGATTCAATCACCATAATGAATCTGAGGCCAGGCAGCAATCTTCTTCACTGAAAGAATTTCTAAAAGATTGTAGAATTTGTAAAACGAACAGCTCACAGACTAAATGGCTGTGTGGGTGAATCAATTATTGCAGGGCTCGCAGTAGTCATAATATTTAGTACATATCATAGAGTGTTTCAGGTACAATAAGATATGCTAGTTTTTTTCCCATTCCTGCTTGGAAGTGGTATGTGCTCCACCAACTTAGTCAATCTGCAGGATCTAGTTAGAACTAGTATTATGTCAATAAAAAAATCCATCTGCGGCTGCAGCGTGTGTACCAGGATCTGAGGGACTTACAGAGCTAAGCAGTAATTGTATTAAAATGTACACCACTGAGCCGTTCATCAGGAAAACACAAGATGTATCATGAAACACAAAGCACATCAAGGGCTGAAGTTTTTTTAGAGGTACAGTAGAGCCAATACCAAACAGCTTCCTTATTAATACAATAATTATTTTATTTTGACAGCACCATTTATAACCATATAGTCTGTGTCCAGCTACCCGTATTTCCATTAATCAATGGATTTGAAGACAACTGTCATCATTTCATTTTATTATGACTTATAGGTCCATCACAGTTCACTCAGAAGTTGCAGCGGTGAGGCACTGGTGTGCAAGAGCCAGGCCCTGGTGAAACATGAAGCACTCACTCTCATGTGGGCTGGGCACTGCTAGGAGCCCGTGGCTGGGGACACCGAGGGGACAGCAGGACCAGCTCACGGCCAGAGAGGTGCTGAGGCCACACTGCTCTATTAGAAGGTGGAGGGACCTTTGCCTTGCACACAGGCAGCACAAACCCCCAGCAGGGATTTTGTGGATGTTGTGGGAGAAGACAGCCTTGAGAATGGAAACGCTTCTAGTAAGTACCACGGTGGCACCAAGAACACATCCAAAGAGCCCGATGATGCTTCAGAAATCTCCTCCTCAGTCTTTGGCTGTGTCAGAGCCAGGTGGTGCCACAGCGGCCCCGAGGCAGCAGCAGAATCCACCAAATACGCCTCCACACTGTGCAGAGCCTCCCTAGGCTGCGGGGGGCTAGATGGCAAAGAGGGTGTCCCTTTAATGAAACTACAACATATTAAAAATTATTACAGCTTCGTCTTTTCAGGTTTTAGACAATGTAATGTGATTTATTCAAAGAAATGCTGATGATTAGACATTAAATGGCACTAAATATTCCACTTCCTCTGCGCTGCCTGATAAACTGGTTTCATTAACATTATAAGTAACAAAAGTTTCCATTTCAGTCGGCCCATTTTGTTTTCCTCACGATCTAAGTTGCAGCTGCACAGCACTATATTATAGCAACCTCGCAGGGCGGCAGCTTGGGGCTTTCCATCACTCTCTGCGGTTAAAGGGACCGAGCACGGTGCCAGCATGGGGTCGGGCCATCCCATCCCATCCTATCCCATCCCATCCCATTGGCTCTGGAGCCCACTGGCCCACAGCATTGCCATTATTCCTATATTGGGAACATTTTTGCCCAGGACAGGGGATTGGCACCGCAGCAGCAGGAAAGCAGGCTGCAGGCCGTGTCCAACCTGTGGTGGGCCCTGGAAGCACCCCTGGGCAGCACTGAGAAGGCCAAGGCCAGGCTGCTAGGTCTTGTGGCTTCCAATGGATCTCACAATGGTGGCCCAGGTGGCAGCTTCACCCAGCATGCCCAGGCACAACCCAAGATGGCAGCTTTCCTCCCCACAACTGGCACAGCGGTGCAGCATCTGAGCCTGCCCCTAACTGCCTTCATGGTGCAAAAGCAGGGGTTTTTCCCCTACCGGGTGTTTTTTGGCATGTTTATGGCACTTGTCCCCCGGGCCTGGCAAAATCATCCGCATCCCACTGACACTGCCTCGGCTTTTCTTCCTCAAGAGATTTTTCCTTAGCCATAAAGACTCACACTATTAAATCATGTGCCTCGGCTTTAAGTGCGGGTTAACATCTTGCCCTGAGTGGAAGCTACTATATTTGTCAAGGATACCTCTGTGATTTATCTTTGTCAGTCCTACGAAAGAATTCAGCCCTGGACATACGCTGCTCCCATACAATTTTCAAATTCAGCCTTTCCGCCTGCACCCCAGGAGACCTCTGTTCGGGTCTCAAATTGCTGGGATTAGGACTAATTCCCAGTTCAGGCCCTTATTAAAGCCTCGGCGCTGTGGCACCAAGCACCTGCGCTACCACCACGCTCTCCTGCCCACATGGAGCCCTGGCCCTAGAGCTCCATCATGTTTGCTTTCTTGCTTTCATTCCCTTCAGCTACCAATACACTTTTTGAAGCAAAGCAAGACTGCAATTGAAGCACACGCTAGCAAGCACATTGGCATTGGTGTTTAACCCAGTACAGCCCTCGCCTCAGGCAGCACAGCCTGCACGGGGCACGGTGCCCCCATGGGGCCAGATCCACTCCAGCTCCCCTCTGCCGAGGGACACCCAGCTGGTCCGCCTGCACTGTGCACCCTGTTGAGGTCCATGGGGTCCAGCACCCCCCCGGAGCAAAAGAGAGCTCACTTGGCACTCCCAGGGTGCTGGCTCGATAGGGCCAAGCAGCCCCACACCTGAGGTAGCTCCAGGCACCCCCAGGGACATGCTCCAGATTTCCAACCATGCATCCAAGAGCAAGGTTTGATCCCCATCCCACATCCCTGCTTCTTCCTGCACGGCAAGGGTTGAGCCTCCACACACACACGTAGAGGTATTTAGATAGCTATATGTTATTGTTTATGTAAAGCCATAGCTTTCCCTTGATTGCAAGGCATGGTGGGGCTGCTGATGAGGTTCGCTGTTGACATTTCTGCATTAGCTGGCTTTTGTCAATCCTGGCAGGCTGAGAAATTCTATCTTAAGGGCTGTTCTTTATTAAATTTGCAAGATACAAAACTGTGACTGACTCTTTTCTTTTGTGAATGTATAAATAATAAATCTGGATCACTAAAAATAACAATTAAAATATTGCTCAAATTTAAAAGCAAAAAAAAAGGTGATTTTCCACAAGCCTGCCAAGAGCTGGGCAAGCGCACCAAGGTGCAGGGCTGTGCCACTCCTCAATGGCTTGTGACAGCTGCCAGTGTCCAGAGTGCTTGAGAATTGGATGGGGTTTGGAAAAAGGGCACATCTGAGCTGAGCCACTATGTGTTTTACCAAACTTTGTCACAGAGTCTTTTATACAACTCCTTTATGCAGTATCTGTGACATAATTCCTATTTTTTTCCACCAGCCATTATATATGATAAATAAAACAATGCACTGAAAACACTGAAATCTCTCATCAATGTCTTTGTGAAAAGGGCCCAGATAAATGAGTCTTGGAATCAAAGGCAGATTACATGACTGACCATGTATCATCCTCTATGTATTGAACATAGTCTTTGTAAAGATAGAGCGGTAATAAAAAGTGGTATTGTGTGCTGTGAAAGGCTGTGTGGGTCTGTGCATGACTAATCTGTCTTTCTGCATTATTTTATTCAATCTTCTCTGACTTTATGCCTTTGACATTTTTGCTACACTCAGTAAATTTGAGTGAATAGGCAATTTTAAAGAATTTTTATAGGGCTTCAGAGAAGTCATACGCAGACTGTATCTTTGTTCAGATTTAACAGTTTAAATATTTCCTTTGTCTAGGATGCAGAGTAATCTTTAGGCAGAGAAGAAGAGGGGGATGGGGTAGGAAATGCCGAACCTCCCTTAATATTTTTGCAACCTTTCCACAGGGCCCCAGTGGGAGCAGCCAGCAGGGCTGGGCCGGGGCCGAATCCTGACCCAGCACGGTGCCCAGCCGGGCTTTGTGCAACTTTGTGGGCACAACTGAGAGGGATGCGGGGACACCGGCTCCCTCCAGAAAACTCAAGTGGGAAGCAGATGAGATGTTTAAAGGGCTATTGTGAATATGGGCTTAAATATGATCCTCTTGCATCAGCCAATTTCTCTGACAAGATATTGCAAGGGTTGCTGTTTCTTAGTAAATAATGATTTTATTGCATCTCTTTAATGAACTGATAACGTGATACACAGTAAATTATCTGCATCTATAACATTACTGAGGATAAGCAGCATGGTTTTAGTAATTTATACCACAGAGAGGCATGCATTATAAAAATAGGAAAATTATTTCCTTTGTTAAATTGTGCAGAAGTCTTTACCTGAGGAACACCAGACAGATTAATCTCCGGAGATCCACTCGCTTGTATTTAAGCTGTTGAACTGTTCCACTGTTTTTTCCTCAGAACAGTCGAAAAAAACATTTTGCAAGCCAGAATTGACACTGTGGGTATTGTTCCTGCTCATACAAGTTATTAAAATAATTACTAAGCTATTTTGAGGTAACTTGAAGCTTTCTTTAAAACTTAAATCCAAATCTGATGGAATTAGCATAAATAATTTGCACTGATGAAAACAGAAGCATCCCAGATGAACCTCCCCTCATCACTCCCTGTGCCCCCGTCTGCTCACTCAGCCCCAGTGGGGCTGCTTTGTGGGACAGGTAGGGGTGAAGGGCATTTTGGCAGAGGGTATACGGGGGCTTGGAGAAGACATAGCCCATGAGGGCACCCCGGTACCACAGTGGCGCCCGCTCCTTGCCACCGCATGGGTGAGCACCCAGCTCAGGGCTGAGAATATTTGGGATTGGTGTGCAGACAGCCCACACCACAGCACTGCCCAGGCACAGCAGGATGCTGGCTGACAACTCCAGCACGGGAGGAGGCTGACACTAACCTCTCTCTGCAGCCTCAAAGGGTCCAGCACAGGCCTCACCTCGAGGCCTCATCCCTGGAGCGGGGCAGGTGGTTGATCCCTGCAGGAATCTGGTTCTGCAGGTGCAACAGGAGGGCTGGAGCGTTTCAGAGCTGTCTGTACTCAAGGGGCACCTGAGAGCTTCAGAACATTCTGGGGTTTTTGTTTGTTTGTGTTTTAGATTATTATTTTTAAACATCACATTAACTGGTCAAAGAGCTCAGACTGCAAAGCCGGGATCCCAGAGCACTCACCCCGCGGGCTGCGTGGTCCCAAAGCCAGTCACCCCATTAATCCCCAGCCCGTCCTCCCGCAGTCAGCACGCCGCGAGCAGATTACCGTCTTTCCAGATGTAATCATGCTTTAGCCTCTTATTTCAAAATTTTAATGGGTAAAAATTCCCTATCTCAATGCAAAATTGCATCATGAATTCCCTCTGCTTTGTACAGTGAGGATGGAAAAATACTACTTTTCATCCTTGCACAACGCTTGATATAAGTTTCTGAAAATGAGTGCTCTAGTAAACCTAAAAAGGCAGGATAATATGGTTCATTTATAGATCTCTCGTAATAGATGTGGTTTCTGTTACTCTGCTACCACATCAAGGATTGCTCCTGCTCCTCCAGGAAGGACACAGCACCCTCCTCCTCGCCAGCCATTATCATAAAGCGGGATAAACAACAAATACCACCTCTCATCAGCCGCGTGGAGCAGCTCCCATTGATTTATGATCCTAAACAGTGAAAGGTTTGATCAAGCTGTAAGTCCCCTTTCTGCAAATTTTATTTTAACTAGATATTCGTAAGACATAGGGAGCCACCTCATTCGGGTTTTGGTTTGTTTACAAAATGTGTTTTATAACTTAGAGGAATTCTTACCGATATTAGTTATTAACAACCCCAAGCTGGCATTTGCATTTTTATAACCTTGTTACTTAAAAGTGAAACAGTAGAAGGAAAGACTTAGTGATAGCATTCCCTGTATGCTTTAATCCCAGCCTGAGCTTTTTATGCTTGAGAGCACCTTATGATGCTGTAACTAACCTCAAACCTGGAGCAGCAGGAGGGCAACAAACCTCCGAATACAGCAATGTCATGCTTTACAGGCATACTCTCTGCAACAGCATGAATGAAGGAAAAAAAAAAACGGTTGCCTAGGAAACACTCTAGTCTTGGTAATTATTACTGTAACTGTCTGCACACCCCACCTATAACAGAAATGAATAATAAATTATAATCACTGACTGGCAGCTTTCCGTTGTTGCTTTTGCTCAGCACTGCTACCTACCGGCACGCAGAATTAATTACAGAGCGGCAGCGGGGCCCTCGTGCCCAGGCACGGCCACCCGCCTGCCCCGCCGCCCTGCTGCTGCCACAGGGCGCCCAGCGCTGCTCCGGGAGCCACGCACAAATCTGCAAAAACTTGTTTCAACCACGACAGATCTCGTGTGTCACCAAGCGATTGATAACAAAAGGATTTGGTTTTGCTGGCTAATGACGTGTATTTTAGGGCCCAGTGAAACGCTACTCAAAAGTGGTGAATGTGGTCCTGCAGGATTTGTAACAGGTATTTTCTATTGGGTACTTTTGACCAATTAAACTCCATAATCAACAAAGATGCTCCATTTATCTTAGGTTGTCTAATTTGCAATACAGTGTTAAAGTACTTCTATTGGAAGACTAGTTTGTTTAGAAATTAGAACACTCAGAGTGATTTACTGGATTTGATTTAAAAGACTCAGCGGGAGTTGGCAAAATTCACATATCATGGGGTTAATGTGGGTTAGAATGGAGCTATTTGTAATACAAAAATATTGCATACCAAATACACACATCTGATTTCTTTTAATCCCAGCTCATTTTTTGCAACATAAATCACTTTGTTAAAATGAACAGCTAAAACAGCTGTTTTAGACACTCTTGAAACATACAAAAATCTGCTGCTTTAGATTCTCTACATGAGCAATGAGAAGCACTAAGTGCAACTAGTCTTACAGGAGGGAGAGGACATAAAGCCAGCTTACCTCTATGTTTGCAACAATGCCGGTGGCCCTGCTGGAGCTTTCCTTCACCTCCACTTTCTCCAGCCTCTGCTCCAGGGGAACAGCCTCACATGAGCCCTTCCCTGTGCACAGGCAGGTGCCCAACATGCTTGGGGCAGACTAAAGAATACTGGGAGACAAGCTTGCCTCCTAACCAGGGGTGAAAGCGGAGCAGGTGATTTACGGTGCACAACTGATGCAATCAGGGCTCCAGGAAGGGCTGTGCAGGGCATGGTGGGGACGGGTCAGTGCCTGCTGGCACCACAAGCCCCAGCACCAACCCCTCGCCTCTGTCCTGCCCACCGCAGCCATGCCAGTCCTCCCACCAACACCGGGAAGACCCCAAGCCCCTTTCCTCTTCCCTGTGCCAGGAGCCTGGGCAGCACTGCAGACACAGCGCAGCAAGGAGCCCTTCCTGCAGCTGGGAAAGTCAGCAAGGGCATTCAGAAATCAATTCAACTATACCCATACTATTATTGAAGTGAAAGAAAAATCTCTAACTTCAGCACTGGGGGAAATAGACAGTCCTACTGATACTCATTTACTACCAAGAATCTTTGGTGCCTCAAATGTTGGGCACCATGTTTAAGACGGCTTACGTCCTCCATGCGTTGGCGGCCACCTGCATTCACTTGTTGGCTTCTGTGTGGCGCAAACAGCAGATTTTCAGTCCTCATCAAGGTGGGCCTTTATGTCATCTTCTTTTCCTCTCTGGATTTTTACCTGCTTTCAAACATTTTTACCCACATTATTATTATTATTATTATTATTATTTGATTAGCATTTGTGAACGTTCTCTGGAAATCCTCTAGCTATTTCTTCCTATTGACACCACACAGTGAATATAATGATAAAGTCCAAGTGAAAAGACATGAGATGAAGGATCATTCCAACCCACAAACCCTTGGACAATTAAATATACTGCAGAAGGGCACAGACACATTCAGGCTCTCTGTTAGGGAGAACACTTGTGCCTGGTTTTAAGCATGTGGTTAAGTCCATTCATCTCTGCAAAATCTTTGAGACATGAGCACATGTCAAAGTGCATTCCTGAGTAAGGATGCTTCCCTGAACCGAAGCCGTAATTCATCTAAACCCAAGGTGCATTCATCCTACTTTTTCCCGTGAGCAGGGATGTGAAAAAGAGGAGGGCAAAAAAAGGAAAACAAGCAAAGAATTAATTTTGATTTGAAACTGATCTACAGTGACAAGGGGCATTTGGTTTTGTTCAAGTAACTAGAAGTGGGAAGCATTTCAGAAGATATCTAAATAAATCTTTTTAAAGTTGCCTTTTTTTTTTCCTCTCTCTTTCTCTCCTTTTCACTCTAATTACCCATGTCTGCTAGTCTTGGATCTCAACCCCTTGTTATTTAAAATACATATTCATGGCACTATATTTTACAGTTGCACTGTTCTGGTTACAAAATAGCTTCTACTTTTCTAGGACATAATTTCATTTGTTTAGCCAAGAATTCATTAAAGAAGCTATAAATAACCTCCTTTAAATATTTAGCCGTGAATAGAGGGTGGACTGGCATTGATGGCTTATTTTAGTACCAATGCAATATGCTTAAAAAAAAATAAAAATTAAAAAAAAATTGAGCATGAATCAAGTTAATCATTAACACTTTCACTGTGATTCTCAGGATCTGCCTAAAACTGCAGTGGCCCCCTCCCGCCAGGCAAGCCCCAGGAGCCAGCTGCACACCTTCTGCAGCAGTGCCCCCCGCAGCAAGGCACAATTTGCTCCTGCACCCCGGGGAAAAGGCAGCCCCTGACTTTTGGTGGGCGAGGGTTTGGGAGTAATCGGTGCCTCTCCATAGCCACCACTTCTCCCACAGTGATCCAAGCAGGAGAATGCAACTGCAAGGCTCGATTATTTCAGAAGGTAAGGAGTAACATTAGCTGTTGTCCTGCTCATGGATATGGAGAGCAGGCAGATGCTGTGGGCTCCCTGGCTGCATGTTGGCAAAGTCCCAGAGCTGCAGCAAAAGTAAATCCTTCTACCTTGCATGCCTCACTTTTGTAGACTTCAGTTCGATGATGTCAGCTTGTAGCGTTATTGGAAGTTTCTCCATCTCCCACACCCTCTGCCAATGTTTTCCCCTGGTCCTTGCTCAACACACCGCCCCTCTCACTGTGCTGACACAAACATGCTGAGAAAGATTAGGCAACTCGCTAGGTTCAAAAAAACATGCACAACTATTGAAACAACAACAACAAAACCAGTAGTTTGTTTTTGAAACCCGGCTCCGCTGCCTATTATCTATCATTCAAGGGGTGGCTCCAACAAAAGTTGTGTCAGCAGAAGGGATGGGATGGCAGGAAGACAGGAATGAATTCCTACAGCCAGGACTGCTCTCAGTCCAGAAGACTAGGCACAAAATTGTACCCTAAATGGTGCAGCACTGTCATATTTTGAAATAAAGTTGAAGCACTGAGACATTTTTCCTTAGTGCTGACTCCCTCTGGGCATTCCCATGACAATTACAACGTTTTCTGTGCATACAAAAGAACTAGGAGGTTTTGTAATCATAGTCCAAGCTTATGCTTCTCCCCTTAAGAGCATTCAATTTTCATGGACATTCATTAACGGGAGGTTAAAACACAATGGCAGAAGAGAAGGGACTGCTTTTATGTCCACGTGGCAGTAAACACTCCAAGTCGGAAACGTAAGTTCAAAATAAAAACTCTCCATGCTGTTTCCAAATTAGCAGTAAAACAATAGAAAACACAACTTTCACAGCTTTTTTACTGAAAATTTAATTTTACAAAATATCATTTTCCATCAAAGAAACTTCCCTGCAATGTACATGAACCCAGCATTTTATAGATCTGTACAGTGAGATATCAGAGAGGTTTGATAGAAGGAAAAAAACTTTTAGCAGATACCTAGTTGCAAAACCTACAACAATGGAAATACAAGTGTGTCTTAAAATGCTAAAGCAAGTAATGCAATATAATTGTTGGATCTATTTGAAATGCGAAAAGTTTCCTTAAAATGGTCCATATGGTATGCAGAACATCACAGCTGGCACAAAACTGCCTGTATTTAGGTTTAAACACAAAAACAATGTATGTAAGGAACATTTTTTGAAAAATAACCCAAGTGCTGCTATCATAAGGCAAACATACACAAAGGTGCTGACAGCATACAGGGAAATCAACAAAAAAGAAAAATATGAATACTCAACTGTTCAAACACGGAACTTTTTTTTAATATGTTGCCAACAGAAGTTTGAAAGATAAACAATGCCAAATCAACGTAGGACACCCTTTTAACTACCTAGGTGTAATGCATATAGCTTTACAGAATCTCAACAAATGTGAAAATAGGCATTAATACTCAAACTTCGGCGGTCTAGGCAAAACCTAGTTAGTCTGTTGCATTCTGGCAGCTTTGAATTTTGAAATCCTCTTTGTAGTTTCTTCTGACCCTTCGGACAAAACTTCTTCTGACTTTCGCTCCAGAATGGTGGGCAGGACAGGGTGAGCAATGACTGGGTGTGGTATTAAGGAGGGAGACAAAGGCTCCTTTTCTATAACAGTTCCAGAAAATGCCTACAACAGAAAAGAATACTCAAAATGAGCTAATAAAATGCAAATGTGAAGCTATGCCCATAAGGTCATTACCTCATATTAGCCTGATTAGGATTGTTATTTCTTTTAATCAAAAGTAAAGAAATATCTTTAAATCAATGAATTTTCCTTGCATAAGTAACCAAATTGTAATTAACCTCAAAATATAGCTTGTTCAAAGATGACTGAATGAAAGACAATGTCTTAAAAGTACTACTTAATCTCAATCCCACTGCATAAATGATCTAAAAATTTTCTTCCTCACTGACACGTTCTCAAGAAATAAAACAGCTGATGTAATATATAGTTTCATTTTGGATAACAAATTAAGAGATTTTGCAAAGCTAGAGTATGTCAGCATTTCCATCATACGTCATATTTTATGACTTAATATCTTCTAATTGCATCAAGCTGACACGCTGTATACAAATTGGCAAGCACATATTTTGTTTGTTCTTTCTCCTTACCAAATATGATCAAAAAATGGTCAAAGCAATTTATATTTAAGAGAATAGCGAACTTGTTTCCAACTATTTCTGTCTATAAAAGGTCCAATAAACATTTAATGTTTAAAAATGATAATTTATATGCAGCTGATTATATGACTTAATCCTTCTTTTACTTAACTAAGAAACAGACATAACTCTTGGAAAACATCTGAAAAAAGTAACTCAGAATTACTTTTCATAAACATATTTTAGAACAAATCACCATATTATGTACTGAAAACACAGAATTCAGACTGCATGAGGACAAGGGGAAGCAGTTTACACCCAAGGTTTGGTATCATACTGGGCACGAAAGAATGCACACCAGATTTATTAACTATGCTTAGTTTTGCTTATTCATAACTCAGTTACCAAGAAAAACAAAGCAAAACAAAAAAGCCATTCTTTTCTTGCAGGACCTGCAAAAAAAGCAGCTTTTTTGTTTGTTTTCTGCTCCAGTAGCCAAACTATGCCTAAAGCCATGCCTGTACACAACCGTGTTGTTCTAACAACATGCTCGTTTTCAAAAACAGTAAGCAAAATACAACCTAAGAGGATCATGGTAAAATTAGAAACAAAAAGAAAAAAAATCTTAGTGTGTGGCAAATGGTAATGAAGAAATAACATATTTCAAACACCCACAAAAACAACGAAAAGCTCAACAGCTCTTAAGAAGGCAGGTCTTTAACAGGAGTGTTTTATTCACTCTACTTCAGTTACTTAGAAAATACAGTATATCCTAGAGAATAATCATGCTGTAATTCAGAACATGGACTACAACATAACATCTAATGGGTATGTGGATGTTTTACAGAAGTGTAGTCCGCAAAATTTGCAGTGTGAGGTGCTAACTCTATAGATAGATCTTCCGCTATGAATCTTCCCATCCCACTTGTATTCATCTGTAGCTGTTTATATGAAAAATAATGATAAACAATAGATTTCATGAGGAATTCACTTCTTGTCAAAAATATTTTTTCTCAAAAAGGTATTTTCAGTGAAGTTGTCCACTGCACTGGGAACTACAGAAAATTCACTGTAGCTTGAAAACGTTAGTCTAAGTTCTTAGAAAATAAAAGTCAAGAATACTTTATGTCACAAATTTCAGGGCAGTGGCTACATTTAATTCTTGCTTAATTCTTCCAGTCGCTGTGCAACTGTACATTTCCTCTTTTGTGGTACAGTCTCTTTCCTTTATTTTCCTTTTCAGGAAAGTTTCCTGAACTTTCCAAAAGCAGGAAAATACATGTTTGGGATCACCACTGGCCCTGCTCTGGAACAGGACGGGCAGAAGTGTAATGCTTCCTACCGCTGCGTAATTCCTCTGTCTTTGGCAAATCCACATAGACATTTGGCTGGTTATTTGTGTGTTTTCAAACTTCAAAATAATGCCTGTACACTACCTCTCCATTACCTGTGCCCCAGAATATTGACAGAACGGAGGTTACAGAGAATATTTCCTTTCCTCTCATCAACTGTGCAGTAGAGATTTTACTTTTTTTAAATCCTGCTGTATACCCTGCAGAGGAATTTTCAGGATGGCCCAGTCACAGGCCCACCGGCACGTAACTACTTTGTTAGATCTTTACAGGATAGTGAGGTCAGGGGAAGGCAACCTCCTTGTTTGCTTCCCTCTGCTCCTAGGACATATATGACAGAAACTTGTCACCTAATTATGTCCTTCTGAAGCCAAAGTAGGAAGGAGTTAGAATATCATTTTAAAGAAATCAAAGAAACTGGCATAAGCCACTACATTCGTTGGATTTTTCATTTTTATCCCTGCCAACAATCAATAATTAATTAAAAAGTGTACCTCAGTTGTCCCTGAAGAGGGAGGAAGCTTTTTTGGTAGCTGCTGCTGCCCCTCTTCCTCCTCTTCCTCCAGTTTGCCTTCGCTGTTGTCACTCTGAGTAGCTTCATCACAGCTAATACTCCTCTGAACTCCTCGTCTGTCATCAAACTCAGCAGCACTGTTCTCACTGGTATCGCTACAAACACTATTCTCTCTGCTTCGAGACTTCAAAATTGATTTACGAGGGACATATTCTCCATTCACAACATCAACAAAGACTCTATAAAGGAAAATGTTAGCTTTAATAAACCGTTTCAGGATCAGATGACAAATTTACAGTGATCTTGCTTTGTCTTTTGTACAAATTAATTATGATGTGCTTTTCCAACTTTTTCACTGTAGAATTACAGTACTGTACCTTTGGAGGCTTTTTGTTTACCAACATACGAGAATGAATTCTGCAGAGCAAACACTGTTATGCTCGTTATTCAAGCATTAAGTTGGTATACTCTTTTAGCAGAAAACATATAGCTCTTTGAAAAGTGTTACAGAAAACAGAGTAGTGCAGGTCACGAAAAGCTGGAAAAGAATGTAAACTAAGCAATTTTCAGGTTTTTTTTTTTTTTGTAAAGAGAAGCAGAAGGTCAGAATGATAGTTTTCTAGAATTAAGTCTTGGTCAAATGTAGAAAATAGAAACAAATACTTGAAACATTCTCTTGCACGTTGAATGGATGAAGCTTTTTCCTGACAAGTGCCATAATCTTCTTCTTTTGTTAAAAAAAATAATAATAAAAAATCAGCTTTTAAGATCAGATCAACATGAAGACACTTTTCAAGTATTAACAGACTGTAACTGATAAAGAGGCTTCTTCCCACAGTTTATACTCCATCTCCATGACGTGAAGAAGTCAAGGGTGGGTGGAGCAGAACGAGTGGAATTAGAAGACAGAGACAATTTTATTAAGCTCATAAAGGAGGCTCCCAATGACGGATGAGTTTTAAGGGTGTTACTCGTTTCTTAACATCTTTATTCATCACACACTCTTGGGAACACTTGTGAATCTATGCAAGATACAGTTCCTTTGCAAAGCTCAGGGAGACCACCAAGAAATAATCCTCTAACTTATTCTCAGTCCCAGCAACTGTAATTGCAGGATGGGTTTTTAATTTCTTACACTTTGTGCCACGTTTTTTTTTTTGTTTGTTTGTTTGTTTGTTTGTTTAAGATATTTAGGTGCCTGAATACACTGACACACAAATGCAGTGTGATTTTCACAGACACTTAATCAGCCAACTTAATAAGGGGTCTATGTTCATCTTTACAAATCCAAATACTTAACTCTCCCTTAACCTCTGTTTAGCATTTTTACAGCTTAAGTACAATGTTATTTGTGGAGCTCTATGAGTACAGGTATTCTGCAGGTGGGCACTTCTTTTTACAGAGAAGAGAGACAGCAATGGAACTCAGGCAGAAAAAATGCAAGAGAAACTATGCAAACAGGAGACCTGAGTATGGTCTGAAGATACTGAAAAGATGAGACTAAAACCAGCAATTATCAAGTGGGAAAGGAGGAGCACTGGAAGTCATAAATCTAGTCAGTTATGTTTGAAAATAAACACAGAAGTGAATTGACAAGACAGTAATGACAACACAAAACAAATTGCTGTATTACTTTATGGAGATGATAGGTACTAGCAAACTGAGGTAAATTTCAGAAGCTCTGAAAAAGTGAATAAACAATGAACTGGTAGCTGGAAAAGAAAATTTAAGCTAAGAAATGTTTTATGGGTATGAAAGTATGGCAACCATGCAGAAGCCACAAACTTTCACTCATAAGTAGTAAATTCAGTTCCATTTGTATCTTTCAGGAAACAGTAAGCTCATTTTTGTCCTGTAGGTGAACACAAATAAAAAGAGAAGGTCTGCTATGAAGAAAGCTCACGTGCCAATGCCGTAAATTACACACCGGTAAATGTCTGCTGGGGTTTTGATGTTAGGCAGTTCTGGAGTCACATGGCCATTGCCATTACTGTTCTTCCTTTTACGCTTGGCTTCTTCTTTCTTCTCACTGAATTTCAAAGTAGTATTTTTTCCTGTGTTTATTCTTACCTGAAAATTGAACACAAATGATGGTCTAGACCATAAAACCAAAAATCACTCAGATCAGCTGAGTTCTGACATTCTCCTATCCAAGCAGCTGAGGACTACAAAGCATAGATGAGTTAAATATATGTAGGAACAGTAATATTCATAGTGTGAACTGTTTATTTTGTACCATTTGCACTTGGCTGGGG
This sequence comes from Nettapus auritus, assembly GCA_011076525.1. Lineage (NCBI taxonomy): Eukaryota > Metazoa > Chordata > Aves > Anseriformes > Anatidae > Nettapus > Nettapus auritus. The sequence continues at coordinate 19,623,357 of CM021775.1, read as the reverse complement.
AATTTCTTTGCACTAATGTGCATAGATTTTGCATATAGCCTATGACTATCTGCTTGTGCTGTTCAACAGTCAATTTCATGTTAAGTAAAGTCATTTTAAAAACTCAGAGACAGGATACTACATTTTGGAACTGCCTGAAACCAGTATAGCAAGGTATACATTTGAAGATCATTTCTAATACTGCACTTAAAACTGCAGGATTTAAATGGTAAATTCCAAGCCTTTCAAAAGTGTAAATAAATTTCATCTATATTTAGCTCTCTACAATATCTACATAATCTAAAACATGCTATTTTAGATAAAGTATACGGTATATACATTTTATGCAATATATTGACAGAAACATGTCAGTAAATATACAAACCCTTTTAGGTTCAACAGTATGAGAGAAAAAAATAGTTGGAATAGAACTATCTCCAACATCTATGCCATCTTCATCATCACTGTGATAATAAGTAGAGCCATTAACTTGGCCACCATACAAGTCTGAATTTGTTACTTCTTTCTGGAAGTTGCCCTGAGTAATACAGTCTTCTGCTCTGTATGTCCCATTCAGTTCCATCCTCTTATCCTCTTTCTCCTCTTCAGAAGAGGTTGTATCTTCTCCATTTGGCTCAACTGTATCAGGCATTCTATAAAATGAGAAACATCTCCGTGAACCAAGCAAGGCAATTCATACTCCTGAGAGACAATAGCATACAAATAATGAACAAGCTTATACTTTTCTTCACCCAGGTACTACATTTGTAGCCAGATTGTGGAACCTTTTTCATACTTGGGATGAATGTCCATATCCTTTCCATATCAACTGGAAATACCAAAAATGTGATATTCTGGCTAACGACGTATGTATTACTTTAGGATGAGAACAGATCTGAGCATGTCATTAAACATTAAATGTCTAACTCCGACATTGTAAATGAAGGGTTTTCTTAGCCTGCAAGAAATGGATTTTACTTCCCCCATTTCTACCATCTCAAAGAAAAAATCCTGTAATGCTGGATTGCAACGGTTGCATAGAGGCAGATTTTGGCACCTTTAGCTTTGCAGTGCATGATTTATGTTCCACCCTTCTTCCACCTATTACAATTTCAACTGTATCTATCTAGTTACCTGGTTTCACTTACTATCAGATCCTCTGTGTACAAACAGAAACACACCCTACAGCTTTCTGAACTCCAAATCTGAATGTGCTATAGCACCACTATACCTGTCAAGTTCACCAAGTATCTCTTCTTGTCTCTCAAGCTCTTCTAAGCGGGCCCACAGTTCCTCCTCCGACTGAAAACGGCCCATTGATTTCATGTCACTTCCATTTGTTGCAAGATCTACCTCAAAAGCATTTGATACTTTTGGCTTTGAATGAGGTTTGTGAGCTGTTCTGTATTTCCCTGTATAAAAAAAAAAAATAGAAAGAAGATGCAATTACTAATGCTATTTCAAAAAATATTAAAAAAATATATAAATAAAAAGCACAAAGAAATTAAGGAATTTAGAAAAAATTCCATTCCAAATTACTGTTTAATTGTTTAAGTGAAACTGTCACTGAACCAGAGCACCATCGGAGGATAACAGTCTCCGATACAGAAATACCAGGGCAAAGCAGAGGTGTTTGTTTAGAAAGCAGGAGACACTGATCCAATGACATTTTTATTATATTGGTGGGTTTTTTGGTTTTGTTTTTGTTCTTTTTACCTCTTATGCCAAACAGTAGACTTTGATTTGACCTGATAGATAACAGCATGTGAATGTGATATTTGCTCACTGTCCCATTACTAGCACATTTTATTAACTGTAAAAACAAATCTAGTTTGTACTTTAGCTCATTTTGGACAAAGACACACATATATAAAAAGCACTATCTTTTGTTTTGTGTTTCTCCCCCCCACTTTTTTTTTTTTTTTTAATTTATAATGAAGATCATTAAAAATTATCTCCAGAGTAATCTGGAAAATCTGACCAAAATCCAGTCAGTACCAATTATTTGTTTTGGTGAAAAAGATCCACTTTCAAAAGCGTATAAAAGCCTGTCTTTCAAAAACAATACATACAACCCACCTTAAAGTTTCAGAGGTGACCTAAGATGCACGCCTGTGAGTAAACAGTAGTCACAGACAAGTTTTTGCTGGCACTTAAAAGCTTTGCTACCTGGACAAATGGTGCATGCAGCACTGAGGATGGGGAATACTTCTTCCTGCTTGCATACTGTCTAGCACATAGGGAACAAACAGCCTGAAACACTAACGCTTTAGTGCTGTCTGCCTGAAGGACAGCACTGCTTCTTGAATCCCCCTTGGCTCTGGGGCAGAGTGTGGTCCCAGACAGGTTTGGGGGGGCATCTCCCATCCCTGCCCATCAGCATCCCCAGCACAGGTCCTGCACCTCCAAAAAGGAGGGGAGACCCTTCCCCTTCTGTCACTGCCACAAACACCAACACTGTCTCTCTGTGGGTCTTTATGAAACACTGCTTTTTGCATCTAGACAACAGTAATACAATTTCTTCATTATTCAACATGCTTAAAGCTTAAAAATCTCTTTTTATGAACCAATTTTGTGGCCTTTTTTAAGAACTCACATTTAAAGACATCCTTATTCAAATATGTCATTTTGTACTTTAATCCTGAGATAAGTACAAATGCAGTAGCAACATTAAGCAGCAAACAGGTGACTGACTATAAGTTATGTTGGAAAGTGTGTCCCCTACTGTTCCACTGGATAGCCTTTTTCATTGTGTCGTTCAAGGTTGAAATGTATTTCATTAAGATTTAAATATAAACGGAGGGAATCTAAGCAATCAGAGTGGCTTGTGAGGATTTCAACTGGTATAATTACTAAACTAATAAATAAAATTTGGAAGGATTATTTAACAATCTATTTCAACTTGATTTTGAGGTTATACCCTCCCAATTTCTTTCTGTTCTCCTTCAGCATTAAGCACTGACTTGACCACCAAAGTAACCACACGGCTTCCTGAACGTCTGCACTTCAGCACAGTCTGCACTTCAGCACACCAGTGCTTTTCTCTCCTAATTCTGACAAAAATTCTGCCAGTTAGGAAACCAGGTCAGAGCTCAA
>CM021775.1:19527782-19615282 GCA_011076525.1 Nettapus auritus | reverse complement strand
TACATAAACTATTCAAGCATATTTGAAATTATCTATATGTCACAACCAAAAAAGCTGACTTTTGGATTGATATCAAAATAAGTAAAAACTGTCTTTTTTAAATACGAGTTTTGGAAACAAATATAAAAAATCCAGGTGGAGAGTCTGTCTTAATGCGGCAAAATTCAGCCTGATGTTGGAAACACACCATTAAAGATCCTTCAAAACTTCATTCCTGTTACTGTGTCAGGCATTTCTGTTACGATGGACAAGAGAAATATGGTTATGCCCTACTAGCTGCACTCCCAACACATGGTAGCAAGCACGGTAGCAAGCAGACAGATTTTCTGCCTGTACTGCTACATTTTATGACAATTTTGCAAACCTACTGCAAGAAATACCCAGTTTTCAGACATTAGTTCATTCGAGATATTGCATTCTACATCCTCTTGTGCCAATTAAATAATGAATCCTTTCAATAGCAATTTATAAAATATTAAAAACTTAAGTTTCACTTTTACCTTAAAGTTATCATAAAAAACAAACTAATTTGCAAAAGAAGAAGGTCATAACTGCCTGAAAAGGAAACACAGCTTCGCAAAGACTTAAAAACTGGGGGAAAAAGGGCACAATTTAAGCCTTATACTAATAATATTAATAGACTTGCACTCTTTGTTCAACTCAAAACTAATACAAATGCAAATTTTCAGGAGGGAAGACTTACTACATAAATTAGTTTCAACAGAGGATCTTTAAGACCTTGCACCTACTGGTCCTATATACCCTGAAGGAGCTAAAAGCCTTTGTGGAGAAGTAAGCTGATTTTCTATTTTAGAATTCTCTTTTAGAATCATTAAAGCAATTCAAGAATACATCTTATACAATGTTATGAAGGAGGCAATGAGATCCTATTTCTCTACCATGGGATCAGCAAAGTCAGACTGCAAGAAACTTTTCTCAGCAGTAACTCACTTCATAAATCTAGTGAGTTCCTTCCTCAACATTGATTCTATTTATGATACTTGCATGATCACTAGTATTGTAGCATGTAAAAAAACCTCATACACCTTAATTATCTATTTTCACAATATGCAAGTATGGTAAAGAGTCATGCTATTCCCATTTTGCAGACAGGAATGTGAAACGAGGTAAAACTTTACCACAAAGCACCCTAGTTGAAAACCTGTTTTTCAATGTATTTTCTCAATATTCTTATTCTTTACCCTCCTTTTGTCTGTTAATTTTAATATTTGATTAATTATTTCTCTGGTATATAGGCTAATCCTAAAAACACTTTAACTAGATACATAGCTACTCCCCACAGTTTTCTGACCAGGGTATGCAATCGTGACTCTTTCAGAGACTGCATTTATTATAATGATAGATCTTTCAGATAAGGATGTGTGGAAATATGTTAATAGTCACAAAATGATTACAAAATTTACTTAAGTAGACAAAATGAGTTTGTATTTGTACTTGCAAAACAAAATCTACTTAGTGACTCAGACTTCTGCAAACAGGTTCAGATCCCTGCACACACAGCAGAGGGAATTACGTATGACACAGTCAAGACAAAACACAACTACCAGTCTTGTTAGAGTACTCCCATCCTAATTCTGAAAGATTTGGTATTGTATGCTCGTTTCCTGTTGATATTTCACAATGCATCAAATATAATTACTTTACAATAAATTACTTAGAGTAAATAGTTTAGAAAGAACATTATGTATTTTGGAAGAGGCTATTCAAGTAAGCATCTGTCCTTTCCAACAAGAAGCAAGAAGACACAGCTCAGACTTTTGGGATATTTCAAATGCATTAGCCTTTCAACCAGGCAACAACCTATTCATCAAAAATTCAACGATCTCCATTAGTTCAGCTTTTTCTGAGAAAGACCTTAAATTCTCCCCTGAAAAACGCTCTTCATTGGCATTTCCTACTTTACACATCTGGATGAAATACTACTCCCAGAAAGTATTCGAAATAGTGACCACACATACCCTTCAACAGGCACAGATCCTCTACATGTGCCTGCCTGATAGGAATCAGTTGTCCTTTGGGGTCTCATTGTTACAAAACCCTTTTAGTCTTCTGTTAATTCCTATCGATACAGTTTAAGTTTTTTCTCAGTGTACAACACACTCCCCAAAGTCCAAATCAAAGAGAGGTGCACTAGTTTTCCTACCGAAAGCTCCCATCTCTGCTGTCAGCTCCCGAAGGCAGTCTCAATGTACATAAATGTCTAGCTTGAGACCGATTTCCTTCAAGCTTCTATTTTACATTCACAGTAAATGTGATGCTCAGCTGTTTCTTAAACACCCCTGGTTTCTCAGTCATTCCACATCTAAATATCGTTCAGCAGTCATCCAGATCACTCTTGGCCTGGAGAGCCAGCTCTCACTGTGCTCTCTGGACAGACACGTCAGTCCGCCCTGGTACACGACACATCACAGGTACAGAGCGCTTGGCCTCATCCTGGCCTCCGAGCGTTACCTAATGGACACAACACCCTGTGAGGAAGGGTGGTATTACTCTCTCCTATTTCACAGATGAAGAAACAGACAGTGTAAGCAATCTGCCCCGGGCCACCCAACGCGGCAGAGGGAAAGCTGGGATTAGCACGATGCCCCCAGCCACCGGCATGCTCCCGCGTCCCCCATAAACACAGGCCCAGGACTTCTCGTCAGCCAAAGGGATCCTCTCTGGGGCCAGACCCATGAGGGCAGATGTCTCAGTCTCCTGGAAAAGGATTTATGCACCTAACTGTAAGGAAAACATGCAGGGCTTCATGTTGCCACGACACATCCTACAAGCCTCTGGCACCACTGACTGAATTTTAAAATCTACCAGATTTACAGAGAAACAATTCACTTTAAAATGACAAATTTGGACAACTTTTTTTGATAATGTATTTATTAAATGAGACCCCAGAAAAACATCCACAGAGTAAGAGCGGCTCCACAGTCTCCTCTTACTACCCTATGGTTTAAGCTTCTTAAAGCCTTTTAAGATGGATTGAACTAGAGGCTGTTGTCCAACTTTGTCACATCCAATAAACTCAGAGAAGTCTGACATGGCTTTCAGGTGAACCCTAATAGTTCCTATTTACATGTCTTAGTTAAACTGCCTGGAAGGATAGTTCATCACTGTAGACAAGCTAGGATCTCTAGGACTGACTTTCTGGACTGCCAAAAGGAAAAGGAATTTGAATCATAAATCAGTACATGTGGACTTCTTCTGCACTGTGGCCCTTGAATATTTACAGACAGCAAGATTTCTTTACATTTAGATCATTCTTTTCCAGCTGCCTTATTAGTTGAAGGCCTGGACTGGCATCCCTTTCCCCATGATTAGCCAGTGTCAAGAAGCAGCCCTCTGCTTTCTACATATATACACTGATACAGGAAAAAATAATTGGGCAACACATTTCATATTGTTGAAATGAAGTCCACCGAAGCCAGACTTTACAAGACATGACAATATACTAACGCCAAACTGTCACAAATTCTCATCTATGCATTTTGGCTTTAATGGGTTAATTAACTTGGCTGGATACAAATTTTAATTATCTGAGTTTGACATTAATGTCCTTGGAGTGTTGTCTGTAAGGATTTGGGGAATCATAGACGTTATTTTAGTTACTTCTGGAAACTGTATGTGATACTGGGATTTAAATAGTAAGAACAGACAAGAAAAGTGAGAATAGGCTGATCTATTTTGAAACAGCACACTTTGTGAAACAGGACAAAGCCAAGGCTTGGTCTACCTTCTAGGTTCAGTCAGCCTTTGGGCAAGCTTTGTGGATATATAGAACAGCGACGACTAGAAGGTTTGAAAAAAAATCTCCTTTGAGGATAGGGAACTGGATGTAATTTTAGGTTAAGCGTACCACAGAATTCTGTATGTAACTGAGATTTAGAGGTAAGATCTCTTCATCTTCCAACACATTTTCTCAGGTAGAAGGCAACTAATCCTATGATGGCTTTGTACACAGAGTGCTCATACAAGCCAGGGATAAACACCTACCTCACACTGGCAGAGGCAGCTGAGACAACCTGCTGCTGCAGGCAGGAACTCAGCGCTTCCCTCTGCCACCACGGACCTGCCGGGCTGCCACCACCTCATGTCAGATGCAGGGGAAGGCACATGGGGGAACCACAGCAGAGCACTGTGCATGCAAAACCTTTCATCTGCGATTTCTAGCGCAATTACAACTGACCCCTGAACAAAAAAGAATACCTACCATACAGGCTCTTAGTGGAGAATATTAATACTACTGAGGATGGAGGTAAAGCATCATGCAACCTAATGCACATATCCACTTTGAATTATTTTCAGATGGCAGGTATTTCCTTGCAAAAGTACAGCACTACAGTAGAATTACAAGTTCTATTAACAGTTTGAGTTATGGCACAGTATTATAAGTGTTTTACTTATTTTCTTGTTTTTCATTGTTTGTGTAAGTAGACTAATCACTTGAGGAATTTTAAGAGTATTTCAGTAAATATATATATATAAAATCTACAATAAAATATTTTTAAGCCAATAATCACCCAAACTACTGCAAGTTGCTTGAAACAAGTAAGATCTACAGTTCTGTAGAAAACAGTATTTACTAAGAGCTTTTCAAAACACCTATCTACATTATTCTATTATTTTCGTTTCATTCTTCTAGAGATGCATTTGTTTTAAGATTCAAAAGAGAATCCTGGTAACTTTTTCTATATATGGATTTAAGCTCTCTTTGTGCAACACCATAAATACATTTGTTCTTTGTAACACCAACTGCACTAGTTCCTTACAATGCAGAATTCTGTGATAGAGCCTTTGGTGCAGTAGTTTTGCACCTTTTAAAGACAACCTTTGTTCTGTTCTCCACATTCTCTTGGTGTCAAAACCAAAGTCATTTGGATTCTTCTGCAAAAAATATGTGTATGTAATTTGACTTTAGGAATGCCACACATTTCTCTTTTAGGTTCACACACCTCTGTAACTGCTCAAGTTCTATGAATACAGTCAAATTCCTGCTAAATGTAGGAGGCTGGCATTCAGACAAGCTCCTCTGCTGCCCAGTAAGAAATACTAACAGGTAAGGGCTTCTTTGAACACGATACCTAACCAACAGAAAGGATTCTATTATCTTTATTTTCTTCCACTGTGTTCTGGTTAAAATACCTTGACCATGGTCCTGTGAGAAACCAAACACCTCTGGGAATGGCAGAGCAAATTTAGAGCACTTAGCGCTTCAAAGAATCAGCTCTTACTTAACAAGGGTACGAAAGGAACTCATGGAGGTTACTAAACAAAAAAGCAATAAACTCAAAAAATAGATTCAAAATTGCTGTGCAAAAATATTCTCCAGCATACAGAAAAAACACCAGAAAACATTTTTGTTTGCCTTTTTTATTTTTTTTAATAAAGAAAAGCAACAGCTAGATTTCTTTGTAACATTACCTGCACCTTTTGTTCTTTTCCCCAAAAAGTAAGTAGGCAAGTCTTTGTTATATTCTTTAGAATATAAAGCAAGCTATTTTCACCTTTGGATGAAACATTAAAACCTCTAAAGGCCTCACTCATACACATATGGGAAATGGAAAGCTTCCTATCGTATATTTTGGAGACAATATCCTTTTTTTTCTGGAAATGCTGATAAGGAACAGATTCAGCCTGATCCTCATCTGCCTGGATCATCTTATTTACTAAAAACAATGGTATCTTTTAAACCCTGTATACTAAGCTGTTGGTCACTTTTGATTGACACAAATGTTTGTATTAAAGGTTACTGCAATCTACGACTGGGTACTATCACAATACTGTATGTTAATGTAATCAGTATTTTCATTTCATGAATTCATTTGCAGCATGACACTGCAAGGGAATTCTTACATATATTGAAGACACAATTACTAAGTAGTTCAACAATTCTCCTTTAAGTGGGATTTTTTTATCTGATAATTTTTTAGCACAATAAAACCACTCCTAGTTTTGTGTGTGTGTTTTAATTTGCCACCTTTTAAAGTGTTTAGACACTTGGAATACCTAGCAAACTGAATTAATCCACAAATATTTACAAGAAAAATCTATTTAATTTCTTTCTATAGTAACTACCACAGGGACCATTGTAATGAAAAATTTCCCATCTTACAGAATTAATGCGATTACTGATATAGGGAAAAAAGTAATTTATATCATCACAAACACGTAAAAGATATAATCCCATATTCACAAGAAGAATCTTTATTCCCTCTTTGAATTCTGAAACAATACGGTCTTGCCTTGAGGAGAACAGAAATATCATGAAGTACCTTAAGCAAGATAATTGTAAGAGAAAAAACTACAATTGCATTATTGTTGTGCTAAACTGTGACATACTTAAAAAGCTAATTTCTTTTATTATAATGGAATTTGGTGTGTGTATCCTTTAATCTACTTCAATATTTCTTCACATTTTACACACAAACATACATGTAAAGTGTTTCCCATTATCAGTGTTACCTGGTTCAACAAACTGCAACAAATTTAAAACAACTAAAAATACACTAGAGAATTCCATAAAGTTCACTAGATTTCTTTTTAACAGTTTTGGAAGTAAATGAACATCTAGAGATGTCACAAAAATGTGCAAAAAAATGTGAGATTTATGCAACTTAGATATTATTCAAGGAGATATGATCAATATTTTATGAAAAAGTAACATTTGACATGAGTGACTGTCCCAAATTTTACCAAACACACTTCAACCAATCACAGTGCTGAACAGCTTGCATCTAAATCAAACGCTACGCAAACAAAAATATATCCCCAAAATAGGGCTTTCTACAGCTGTGGCAGTTAAAGTGCACTTACTTTCAAAATTCAGTACAGACACCCTTCAATTTTTCCTTTCAATCAAATAAATTTTAACCAAGAAGTTCATCTGCTATGCCTGGGCATTTCTCTATTCCACAGAAGCAAACATTTGTTCCACTCGTGCTCCTTTAAAAAGTGAATTTAATAAAACTACTAAGACAAAAAGGATGACCTAATTAGCACTATTTAAAGCTTTTATATAAATTATGCTCCTAGTGCTGCCCCTAACTTCCAAGGCTTTTTTCATACTCAATCCTATCAGCTGATTTATCTGGCATGCCCTGTTACTGCTTAGGCATGCAAACTTATTTTGTGCGTTTTCATATTTACCTAACCTCTTGTGTAGCTTTTGATCTACACAAGGAGTCAACCTGTAAAGAAAGTTTTCTGTGAATATCAATTAAATTAACTGTTGAGTCAGGGGTGGCCTCAACCAGACCGACTGCTGGTCACTGAAGTTCTTCACTGGGTAGACCCATGGAAGTCAAGGACAATAAGGAAAACCCCCAGAACTGGCAAGAAGTTAGCTACGAGTTAAAAGTCTACCTAACAGCCAGTCTCACTAGTAAAATTAAGTCCTGAACACATGCTCCCCTACTCTTCTAACCACACCAGGTGTGCTAAGCAATTAAAATGTCTTTTATTTCCTTACAACTCTTAATTTCTGTGCAAGCACTGAGTTATTACTGCTTCACTAATTAAGTTTATTCTGGTTATCTGAACGGATTTGACCAGCTAGTTAAAAAAAAAAAGCACCCAATTAAATATAGTAATACTGGGTACGAAATGCAGGTCATAGTAACAAACTACCAACAAAAACGGTCAGTTTTCTGTTCACGAAGCAGCTGCAGGATAAGCCTTTCTCTGGGCTGTTTGGGGCCTGGGCCTGAACATCAAAGCCTTCCCACACACGCAGGCCATAAGCACAGCCCAGCTTCACTGCCACAGGCCCTGCTGACAGGCACGTGGGATGCTGAGTACCACACTCAGCGTCACCCCTTCAACCCAACACACCCTACTCATGGAACTCTTCTCCAGAAGAAGACTGTGCAATAAAAATCAAATCACATTGCCTCATTGTAATGATGGTGTTAAAAGTACATCACCTTACAAAGCTGCTGTGCACAGAGAATGCCAGTGAAAGCAGAAGTGACACCTATTAAAATATCTACAGTTCACTATACAAGAGACCTGAAACACCTATGAAGCACGTCTCACATTTGTGCCACAAGTGGAACCCATACAAATTTTTTTTTCTAATTTGAATAAACTAATAAAATCTCCAATATCTCTAATTCACCATCATTTAATGTGGAATGGCTTTGTAAAGAAGAAAACTATCTGTGAAAGAAATACATACTTTTTTCAGAATCGTATGTACTAATATGGCTTTTATAATTCAAAATTGAGAATAGTCTTTTAAATAAAAAGTTTTTAGTTAATATCAGTGTTTTGGAGCCTCCCACTGGCAGCCATCACACAGCTGAAGTGAACTATCAGCTGAATGCAGGGTTTATATCCAGGCATCAATGACTATTTTGCTTTAAAAGAAATGAGTATTTCTGAGTTCATATTTTAAATGCAATTTAAAAGATCATAAAGGAAAAGAACCCAGCATTTACTGTGTGTCTCCCAGCAGACTACTTAATGTTCAAACATCTACTATGCAAAGGTCAAATGATTTCACTGAATGTAACTGTGACAAAAATATTCTGCAGCACTGAAAAAAAAAGATGATCAAGGAGAGAGATACGGACCTGAGATCGTGCAAGACTCACAACAGCAAATTATTTTTATAAAAAACTTTTCTTACACAAATACTGTTTGCATAGAATTGGAAAAAATGTATTCAAGACAGGGAACCTATGATGTATTCTGCTGCAAGCAGCAATGTGGATAGCTGAACTTATAAACAAAAATCCAAAGTAAACACTTATGCTGGGTGTAAATACATAGGGGTACATTGGGGAAAAGCTGCAGGAAGCATTCATTCAGGAATGAGACAGATTACAGGTAAAACTGATGTGAAAAAAGTATTTACTCAAATGCTTATCTGAAACAAACAGCAAAGGCTAATAGGCATAAATTTATTTTCAATTTGACTGTGCTTTCCCTTCCTTGGCATTTCTATCAAATATTTTAGTCTCTCATTCTTTCTCAAATAAAGAAGTCAGGAAGCATGCTGTGCACAAGGCTTGCTGGGGGTCCTGGCTTTCCAGAGCCAAGACCCCAGCAACAACTAAAAAGAGTTGGAAACTAAACAAAAGGAATTGCCTGTCTGCCTCTATGATCCTCATCTGCTGCTGTACAGGAACTTGGTGGTCACCAATGCACTTGGATCTGGGGAGATTGAGTGGATCTCTCCATGACAATAAATAGACACGTCAAGGGCAGACAGCAGAAATGCAGCTGAGCAGCAAATCCAGAAAAACAAGCAAGAAAAAAAAAAATAGGAATAAAGCATCTAAGAGGGAGAAGAAAGATGGAAAATAATACAGCCAGACGAAAAACAGAGAACAAGGCAGCAAAGAAATAAGAGAAGAGACAAGGGAACAGAACGTGGGGAATAAGGTAACTAAGAACAAAAATTATGTTCAGAAGCATACATACGTTTTTTTCTGTGCTCAACTAGCTCAACAGCCTGCTTCGCTGAGCATTTTGAAAACCAGTTGTCGCCAAGCAGAACAGTAACCTCATTGGTGTGGACAAGTTTTCCTGGCATGAAGGCAAGAGGACCAAACGGTACCTGTCAAAGGCACAGAAAACAGTGTTGAAAATTGCTAATGAAAATAAACCTAGTCATTCATCTCCTAGTTAAAAAAAAAAAAAAAAAAAAAAAAAAAAAAACTTAAAATACAGAGTTGAATAAAATTCTACACCTGTTATTTAATGTTAAACCCTTCAAACATATTCAAATGACCAAGTCCACTTGAATTTAATATTTTAGTTACAAAACCAGAAAAGTAGAATATAAGTAGAAAACTTGTGCTGTGACATGAAACTACAGTACGACTGAATAATCACATGGAAAGCAAATTAACTTTATCCTAACACGTAAGCTGTTCAGGTGAGTTAAGTTTTTGTTATTCGCAGACTACATTCATTTCCCAGTAAAAGCAAGTTGAGCTTTGCTGACATTTTTAACATTCTTAAATAGGTTCCCTAACTTCGAAATTCTTGACAAGGTATTCTTAAATGGCCAACTCAAATATGAATTGCTTTTTTCAGTATATGCCTTGTTAAGAATAAGTGCTTAGAAACCTCACTGTAAGTTCGGGGGACTACCAGCAGGACCACAGTGCTGAACCTCGCTCTATTTTGTCCTTCACCAGTATGCGGACCTCAGGCAATGTCCCACCATCCAACGTCCATCCTCCCATGACTCCAGGCGCAGGAAGCAATACTTAACACAGATTACAGCATATGGGACACTGCTTTTTATGATTTAAGACACCTTCTGCAGGCCACATTTGACACACCATCCAAGGGAAGCCCTATCACTTTCAGCCCTCACGCACTGCTCCTGTACCAGCCCCTGCACTCACACCCCAACTCAGAGCAGCAGCCACCTACCTGGTTGCCTTTGGGCTTCAATCTCAAAGTCAGGAGACCAGAATTAAAATGGAGCGGGCGAAAAGCTAAGAACCTCAGCCAGCCCAAGCTTTCTTTCTTAAGATAAAAAGGTCCTTCTCGGTCAGTTTGTACCAGTTCTTTCTACTTTATTTCTGTGCTGCCCCCCTCATTTCCTCAGGCTAACTACTTGCTTTCCCACTGCAGTTTTGCTGAAGCAGAGCACTTGGCCTGGCAGACATGCTTCCTTGGAAAGCAGTCTTCTCCAGCATCAGCATCCAGGAGGTGCCTGTCAGTGCTTGAAGCAGCTCTTAGGCAGGCAGGATCGATGCCATGACTAAGCAGAATGGGCTTTTACTACACATGTACCCCTCCTGATTTGGTTTTCAAGAAGCAGGATGCACCATTTGCCTGTTCATTCTTTCCCCAAAATGATGAAAGCAAAATTGAAAACATATGAAAATACTTGGCGAACAGGATAGGAACTATTTATGTACATTTAAAATAACAGATGTAAGTTGATATGGCTGCTTTAACTAAGAATAAGCCGTATCAATTTTTTTAGACATTATTTTTTCCGTGCTTCAAAACAACACAATCTTTTTTGTGTTACATCATGTGGCCACGCATATACACACGGTCACAGGACTATGCACATAACATGTAGAGCTGAATCCTCAGCACTGGAGACAGAAACTTTCTCCTTTACTACCTGGGAATTGTGCTCCACTGCTGTCTTACTATCAGCTCAACTGTACATCAAGCCAGGCTGCTAGTTAAGAAAGCAGTTAGGTACATTGCACTGAAATTAGCTATTCAGTTATTTACAGTACAGCTCCCCTAGCTACAAAGATCTATCTTGAAACAGACCTGGGAAGAGGGGAAAAGGAGAAAAAAAAAAAATGAAGGGAAGCCAAACTGATGAAAATTCTGGTGAGTGCAAGTCAGCATGGTAAAGTTTAAAAAGGGAGATGTACAGTTGTTATGGAACATTCGAAGCACAAGAAAAGATCGCTATGTCAATGTGAAGATCAGTAAAACAAAAATTAGCAGCACCTTTTTATGTAAAAATCAATGTTCTGGGGCTTATTTCCATGAATCAGAAAATACTACGGCCACTTGCTTCAAAGGAAGTGACTAAGTACCATAATTCACTCATAATTACAGTTTTCTATACAATAGATTTACATATCAAAAGTGTCAGGTTTTGTGTTAGCATTTATGTCATCTGTTCTCAGTTGTCAGTAACACTCTAATTTATAATAGATTTCAAAGAAAAGAGAGAGAAACAAAAGCAAAGGTTTAACTATTATCATCACAAATGTACCATTATTGAGTATTATACGGCAACCTGAGTAACACCTCCCTGCAGATGCAGATACCTGGGTTTCTGAAAGTTTTAGTCCATTATCTTATGTGAACAATACAGTGTACATACCATGATATCATAGGACAGTTTATCAGGCAACGTACGGAGTCGTTCCTGAAGAGCCTCATAATCACTCTCCACCTTCTTCCTGTTGATAAATTTAAGTTGATTCAATTTCATATCTAGAGTGAAGAGTTAACATTTTACATCTACTAATTCAACAACCCAAAAAATAAAACCAAACTATTTTACTCTAAAACACGCTGCTTGATAAATTAATAAGTTATTTATAAAAAAGACTTGGAATTACATATAATAGCTACACTATTTTAGAATAATGTGTATTAAAATAGGTATATGATTATTTTAGCTTGTGAACGTCTCTGAATTTGTTTTTTATGGTGCTACGAATCAGTTCTTTCACTAGGCTTTAGCACGTCACTTCATGTTCAAGTTCAACAATTATACCACCATCAAGATTTAGAAAAAGAACTGAAAATCCAGTTTATCTTCAGAAGAGGCCAATTCTTCAAAATATTACTTGTAATAAAGGATTCGTGACCTTGGTTTGGGCTGACATAAATGGACAAAATTTTAACTGTTTCTGATTTTCACGTCTATTTTCTGGGCCTACTAAGAGTCAACAGTCCTGAAAGATCATTTGACCACTCTGATTTTGTCCTGTCTTCCAAACCTGACAAACAACACAGGTGTGGAGCATTCCTTCTATTGTTTCTCAGAAGCCACGTGTCGCTTTACAAGACAGAAATGGCTTAATGAACTTGGATCAATTATTCCCATTACAGATACCTGACTTTTCAGGATACAGCATTTTAATTGCTATGGGGATTTTCCTTTGTGTGTAAAACAAGCAAGTGTACTCCCTCTAGAAAGCCTTTTTTTTTTCTTAAGAAATTCTTAAACACTTAAATTCTGCTGGAAAGTCTTTTTAATGGACAACTGCCATTCTGAAGATCATCAGAAATCTGCTCCTATGTGAAGTATCAAGAGTTGATGATATTGTTCACTTGAATTTCAAAATAGTAAATATCCTATGTATGGTAGTAAATTTTGCAATAGAAGGCAACTGAAAGCATGGAGCAGCACACTTAACAATGCCGACACATGATGCAAATGACAGGTTTTCTGAGGATGATTCAGGAAAGCAATCTATAAATGTGCTGAAAAATGAATATCATAGTTGATAACACAACTCTCAAAATATTATCATTGATTTTCTTAGATTCATAAGCAGAGTAAAATCTTCTTCAGTACTCATTATGAAAAATTATCTGCTACTCCTATGTTTTGTCTCATTTTCTTCCATAGCTGAACTTTGCTGTAATCACACTACTTTTTACCTGAAGTACTTCATATTTTAAGTTGCTCAACTGGTCATGAACAAAGAATTCAGACCACTTGGACATTAAAACTGTATTCCACATAACTAATTTACAAAAGATGCTTACTACTTCTTTGTTTTGATGGCAGATTTTTCCAATGCACCCAGCAAGTTTCTTTGTCCACTGCCCTCAATATGGAGATGACGTAATTCACTTCCTTTAAAGAGGAAGGCCAAACTCATGAATATCAACAAAGCTCACACGATGTTTTGGGGGGAAGCAATATAATGACAGCTTGGTATCAGTATCAATTACTTAATGACATTTACAAAATGCAGCCTTTGACTTGCAGAAATCTGTGTTTTCAGAGAAGAGGACAATGATGCAGACTACTCACTGAAAACCAAGCAACCCCCAAACTGAAGGCCTTGACCTCACTTCAGTGAAAGAGGACTCCATAGGAAAAGAATGGTATATGGGGAAAAAAAAAAAAAAAAATCCCACTCATAGCAGAAACCCATTGTTTCATTGCTCAAAGTCACCTGACATTTCTTCATTTATCGGAAGGATTCTGCCTTTAAGGTCTGACTGCTGCCCAATACCAAATAATCCAGGTACAGCAGAAATAACTTGCTTCAGATACAGCAGGGTTTTATTGCCCAGATTCACCACATCTTCTACACCAATAAAAGCTGGAAGCAGACTCCCCAGTGTGGTGATTCATGGGGCAAGGTGAGATAAAGAATATTTAGAAAAAAGCAGAACGTGTTTCTGCACTCAGTGGAACATCCGCCTCTGGCCGGTCAGACCTCCACCACAGGAATCTCTAAGCATTGGACCACCAAGATAATGAAAATCTATCCATTCCATGAGCTGACGTGGAAGAATGTTTCTCAAGGAAGGAAGCAGAGCTTTCTCTTCCTCTAGAGCACGTGTGCCAGTGGTGTGCTTGGTCACCACAAGCAGTGAGGGAGAGGGAATGTGGAGAACAGCTACTAGGCTCTAGCTATGAGCAGTTATCTAGAAAGGGAAATACCACGTCTAATCCCAGACCCATTATCAGATTCATGGCTTTAAAAATATACTTCAAGATGTGCACTAAAAATGAAAAAGAAAATAATTTAATGGAAATATATTGAAGTTGGGCATTTTAAAACCCTATTGTTATTCACCCAATTCTATTTAACATTCTTCTGTGTCACTGACTACTTAAAAGGTCTTATACGAACAAATTATTCAAGAGAGCAAGAGCACTCAGCTCTTGCACAATCAGGATCTAAATAAGAGTACTAAATTTTGAATAGGTTTTCTTAGAGTAAAATATAGGTTTTCTTAGAGTAAAAACTGTATGGATGCTCTGCTTTTCTACATAAAAAAACATAAGTAAGTTACGTTTTTCTTATGACATTCTGTGCCAAAATCCCCCAAATTCATAGGATTATGGCCAGAGTTTGCTCAAAACCCAATACACAAGCAATCCCTCTTCCCAACGTCTACCCTCCTACCCCATTCTATAAACCCCAGCCAATTTCCCAAACTTCTAAAAAAATCTGTTCCAATTTTAAGGCTGTCAATTAGATTGTTTCTGAAAAAAAACCACGTCTCTGTGAAAGAATGTACATGCAGAACTTCACACTGTACCAAATTGGCATGGACACTGCAGAAACTCCCCCAAAAGTATGTGCATTATGGAAATTCTGACCGACTTAACTACAGCAGCACCAGTAGGCACTTCAATAATATTTCCCTTATTGAAAATTAATGCAGTCTCTGAATTTTAAACATAAATGAAACATATTAGCTTTAGATTATTTTTGCAAGCCGATAGTCAGAATTTAATATGATGATGTGTATAGATTGCCTTGATTTTTTTCCTCTTATCCAGTGCTTGCAGCCCATGTGCATTTAAACTAAAAACATTTGATATACACTAAATATAAATTATTTGCTTGGAGATCTTTCAGGCATGAAGAAAAAGCCTCTTAAAATAAATTTAAAATATTATATGCTTGATGGTGTATAACCAAAGGTTTAATCTCACCACTAAAGGGGCAGTTGCTGTGATTCTGCAATAACCCTGCAGACAATAATCAAGACAGTTCCTGTTGTTCCCTCAGTAAAATCATGGTAAACACAGCATGGATATATTGTAATTTGATATCTGTAAGATCAACTGTTGTATCTCACAGTAACTCATAATACAAGATTTCATTCACCATTAAATGTACATTTTCCTCAGATGCCATAGAAAACCATTATTTACTAAGCATGTTTTCTATTAACCATAGATTGCCAACAGAGAAAAAAGTGCCCAGAGATTTTTATTTTTTTAACATAACAAACCATTTCTTTCTAAGCAAAACAAACTATGCTTTATAAGATGGTTTACTGGGGGGTAAACAGAGAAACATTACTTTCACATTGTTTGTTTGGTGTTTTTCCCCCAAAATGTGCTACAACAATTTCCCTACTTGATCATAGTTAAAGAGAAAACAAGAATAATTGATTCTACTCTGTGAATACCTGTCCACTTATCAGGCCAATTCAGCATTCATCCCACAAGGTTACTTGGGGAAATATGGTGAATGAGATGGGCATTTACCATACGCTAAGGTTCAGTCTATTTGTGACTTAAAGCAATGGCATCAGTGACAAATACAAACATCTCAGAGAGAGCATATTGCAATAATCCTGAGCTACCTCCAGTCCCCAAAACATACCTGTTCAATCTGGCTGTCATTAGAACAGACAGCAGTACAGTTTACTAGAATACAACTAGGTTACTGATCAGTATTTTAGGCATGTAATCAAACATTTTTCACTTACCAGTGCTGGATTTTTTCTTGGCAGCTAGTGACCACCTGTCATTAAAACAGATAACTGTTCATGAAAAACCAAGGCTAAGCACACAGCTGCAATGTCAATGTATCAGAAACTAGAACAGTCGCTTTACAGATTTGGTGGTGTCTCTATATACATTTTTATTCGTCAGTGCAAAGGCTTGTGAATGGTAGTTATTAAGCTGCACACTTTATCACACACTAATGCAGACTGATAACCACAGAAAAATTACAGTTTGCAATTCATATTTTGGTAAAATACCTGTTCCATAACTATTAAGTGACATATGATACAAGGTAAGCAGTATTTTGTGCAATCTGCAGATCTATTTTCAGTGTTACATGCTTGCAGGATAAGAAAACAATATAAATTATAACATGGTATCAATATAACTTCCATACTTACTCACTAAAAAAAAAAAAAAAAAAAAAAAAAAAAGAACCCCACAGCACCAAAACCGTTTTTCCTTTATCAGAACATCAACAAACATTTCCACTGGCAGTTTTAATCTGAAAATGCACAAATTAATTTTGTGAGCATTTAAATAAAAGGATATTTGACCATTATAAACTGTTGACTTCCATTTTCTGTCCAGTTGTCATAAAACTGGTTTTAATCTGAATATTTCACTTATTTCTTTATACTGTAGACCTTCCCAAGATGTCAAAAATAATTTACAAAATGAAGTATATTGTTAAAATGAAATACTTTTTTTCTTTTTAACCGTATTTTTTTGACACAGCAAACAACCAAGATGCTGAAACCCGTGCCCTTCTCTTCCATAATTATGTGGAAATTTTGCCTTTCAAAACATATTCTGATCTCTGAATAATGGTTACCAAAAATATAACAAAAACAATTTCATTCAATTATATGAAATGCAATGAAGCCATGAGGCAATTAAATATGTCTAGACATCTTCACAATTTTTTATTATTTTATTTTTTTTACGAATTTTGTTTTTCCTGTAGCCAAAATAATGCTAACATTTGAAAGCAATTAATGAGAAAATTTGCAGAGAAAACAATAACATACATTCAAGTACCACTGAAATCACTGGAGCAGATAATTCTTTTTTTTTTTTCCCAAACAACAGAATGAAAGACATTTTTTTTTTTAGTTAGCATATGTGCAGCTATTGCAGAACAGATCTCAGACCCTGCACTCTGTACTTACATAGGAGTAAAACAAGAACAAACAAACAAATAAATGGGGCTGCTTTGTGAGCTAGTAATTCTTTAAACAGAGTAAAGTACTTAAATGAAAAGGATCAGCTGTACATTTGTGGTTAGGCTGTTTCATAATCCATCAGGAAATTCAGCCAGGTAGCTTGCCCTGCTTACACCAAGTTTAAATTTATTATCTGCTTTAAACTCTTATAAATCAAATTCCTAGCAAGTATTTTCCTTAATGTGCAAGCTAAATATTTTTAATGTTAAGAATAAATATACAGACTTCTGCAAGATATAAACACAGAAAACTAATTCACGCTATCAACATTAAACCCATTTCAAGAGCAAAGTTTCCCACAAGGTGCAAATCATACAAGCGCAACTACATTTCCTAACAATGTGAGCACACAAAGGAAAGCAACACTACCAAGTCAGAGAATATCCCATCCGCACATTCCACTCTTTCAGATTTGGTACTGATTGTAAAGTACACAACATAATTAAGTATACAAAAACGTTTATGAAATCCTTTAAGAAAGTTCCAGTTTAATTGCCCCATTAAAGATGAAGATGGAAAAGACAGGAAGCTTCCCATTCCCAATACATGACTTCCCATGCATGAAGCAAGCTAAAAGCACAAAAAGAAAAGCCCTGCAAACCGTAAGAGCAGCATGTTCATTAACCTCTACATGATAATCCTTTCATAGCTGCATATTAACTAGTTACATATTCATAATCATTTACATTATTTAGAGGACCTTCTATGAAAATTTCCAGGCTATATCCATTAGATACAATGTTAAAGGTTACAGAAGATAGTCTACTTAATGTTTCCTGGAAGCTTTTTTAATTGGTAAATATGTAAATTGGGCACATATGCTTTTATGTTTTTTAAAAATAGTCCATCTTCAAAACAGTATAGGAGCATGTGCTGTTTCCATCTCCCTTTATCCCCTTAAAAAAAAAAAAAAAAAAGAAAGAAAGAAGAAAAGAAAATCAATAACACCAATCAATTTTAATTTAATTCTTCTTCTTTGATATCATCTCTCTTGAAGGGATACTAAAGGGTGGAACCAACAACAAACCTTTTCATTTCAGTGGCCAGAATAAAAGGAGACCTTTTATAGAAGCGCTAAAATATACCACCTTGAAAATGTTTTAGACTTAACTTCTGGTACTGAACTCTAAATATATATATATATACATGGAAAAACGGAAGGAGATCAATTATGCATATGTCCCTTATTAGGTCAGTCGCACTGTTTGGATAACGACTGGTTTTATCATAGCAAAGAAAAAAAATAGATAAATGTATAAGCAAATCTTTGATTCTTTGCATTTAATCAAACACAGGAAAATCATTAGTCTATCTTCCCCACATAATTTATATTCGGAATTACAATTAAAGAATGAAAACTTCTCCCAGGGTAAATAAAATAAATCACCTGTTCATTTGGTCATTTAAGTTCAATTTGTCTGGGCATCAGTGCCACCAACTCTGCACTGCTTCTAAGACACTAGAGTGGAAGTGGTATAAATAAAATCTGAATTCTTACTTTTTAGGCACAGCAACATATGAATTTGTGAACGCACAGTGCTATTGGTGGCTTATCTGCATGCTATAGTATTTATTGAACCACTCTTGCAGCAAATCTAACATTAGGTAATCACAAGTCTGGTTATTAAAACAGGGCCCACTGTTGGAAAACACATTCCACAACCTCACAAGAAAATAAATAAGCAGGTATCTGGTTTCCTTCCTTTCCCCCACCAGCAGTTTGTTACAATCCAGCACTTCCCAAGTCCCTGCCGGAGAGCTCCACAGCTGCAAGGGCAGCTCTGCATGCCCGGTGCCCATGGCATAACACCTTCGGGTGCAAATCCGACGGTAACGTGTGTGACGTGGTGGCTCTGCTCTCCTTGCTGCTACACACAGAGCTACTGAGATGGAGGAGCACATTACTGCTTTTAGGGAAGCTTGCATCTGGGTCTAACAAGTGCTGTCCGAGCAGCACGGGAAATGCAGCTTTAGAGCTGCACATCAACTCCCAGGTAGCCCCATTCCCACTGTCTCCACCTTAACACTGGGCAGCTGGTCAGCAATGAGTTCAAAACCACCCCAAACAACGCATCCCATACAGCCACAGACACTGTCAAGCTGTCTGAGGGAAGAAAATCCCTTTTCTCCAGTGCACTTTCTTTCTGGTCTACTTATATTCCTCTTTCTCCAGGATCTTCCATATGAAGAGCTCAAAACCTTTTCCATGAATTAAGGTGTACAGCACCTTGGTGAAGTGCTGCGCTGACTTTATGGGCTGAGTGACTTCACCAGGAAGGCTGCCCAGAAGCAGAGCTAGAACCAGACGCCAGAGCCCCTGATTCAGCAGCCAGGCACTGCAGCCACTGGCACTGCCATGCTGGGAAGGAAGATGCATGGGATGGACGCTGTAGCATGAAGCTGATTCTCACCCGTATGTGCCCACGGGTCTCTGCTCTGTTCCCCATTACTGTATGCATATTTGCTGCTTTTCCTCAGGAGGTCCACACTCATGTAAAAGGGTACCTTCTTTATACCTCATTTATTATTACCTGTTGCTTCTGCATGTGCTCCCGTAACTAACAGCTGAACACAATTCTCTGTGGTGCTTCTGCTTACCCAGGCGGTGCACGGATAGTTCTGCTCTGCTCTCCAGTCCAAGCCTATTTTATTTTATTTAGCTAGTTCCCTAAGGTGGAGTGCACGAACCCAAATGTCTCTCTGAACTAAGCCACAAGACACTGCCTACAAAGGTGGTGCGTTTAACACACTGAGGGCAATTCTTACCTCTCTCTCTTATATTGTGAACAGCATCAAGGCAAGCTGCCATGGTTTTATTTCATTTATGTCTCGGCTTGTGAAAAGTACTGTACCCAAATCACACTTGCATCCAAGTCCCAAGAACTAGAGACTGTTATTTCCAGGATGAAAGCTAATTTCAATGGAAGATGAAAACAAAAATTCCCCATCAGGTAAGGAATAATTCTGAAACAAACGAGAGGTTATCTCCACACTTTGGGCATCAATCTCGAAATACACACAGCACAAAGTTTCCACTTTAACAGTGAATCAGGCATCTAAAAGGCCAAACGTGCTGTCTCCATAAGCATACTTGTATGTTTTACTTCAAAGCTGTGGTTCTCAATCCGGTTGGTCTTTGGAAATTAGAAGCTAGGGAAATAGATCTAATCCCAGCCCTGATTTCTTCTATATGGCCTGGAGCAAATCACAACCTCTCAGTCTACATTTCTTCATCTGCAAAATGGGGATAATAGTATTAACCTACCCACCTCAGAGTGTTTAATGATGATTAATTAATGTGAGAAAAGCACTCTAAAGATGTAAGAGCACTATGTAAGTGATAAAGCATTATTTACCACTTGAAAAGTAATCTGAATAAAATCAGATATGCAAGTAATTTGTTTACATGTAGCAATAATATAATTTGTGACTATTTAATCTTGAATTAGTCTCACTTTAAACATCCCTTTCAATCACATTTCCAGTTACTTAGAGAAAATGGCAGTATGGAATACTTTTTGTGGAAGCAGAGCAAGTAATGAGACGGTAATTAAAGTAAGGGTCTAATAGAGTCTAAGACCAACGATTTGCCTTCAGGAGAATGTCCCTGCCATTTGGGACTGTGTAAAGATCGCAGTGTCGACCTTGGTTCTGCTGCTCAGAACCTTCTGCAAACTACAGCGAAAGCATATGCTGGTCTTCTGCAATGCAGATCTGTGTTTACAAGGCTCACGATAAATCCAAGATAATTTCCTCTACTGACCTAATTCAGATGACTCTCCTGAGTTTGACTGCTTAACCTTGTACACGCAAGTATTTACTTCAGTTGATATATACACGAGCCAACTCCGTCTATAAACGTTTGCAGTATCAAGACCCACTCTGCCATACTACTCATATCCATAAGATTTCTGCCGCACCCAAAACCAGAAAATAAAATTAAACTTACTGATGAAATAACATACTAGTTCACAACATGACTTTACACTACAGAAGAACACTAATGGGTGGTCAAACATTTCATCATGTCTTGGTAGCAAGGATGTAACAAGCCACATGCAAAATAAACATTTAAAATGAATTTTCATTTTTTCCTCTAGGAAACCAGACAGTAGTTGCCTAAAACAGGGCAGTCACTGATGGAGAAAGACAGAATTAACTTTTGTACAATTGTTTTTCCTAGAGCCCCATTTTCAATCAAAAAATGAAATAAAACTGTTAAAAGTTCTTCAGTCTGTTGGCACACTGTATGATCTAAAAGGAAAGGAAGAAAGCATTTCTAAGCTTTCATATTCATTTATTAAATCATATTACTGAAAAACACTATATTTCAACGAATTATTAACATAAGTTCCCCTTCGGGTGGAAATTTATGCCTTTTCAAGAAACGTATTTGGGAGAAATACTGAAGGAAGGGAGAAAGGAATTTGAATCATGGCAAACATTTCTTTCTAAAGGAAAAAATCTTCCAATTTAAAAATATTATCACAGATTTTACTTATCTCTACAAGAAAACAAGTGGAGATCTAGTGTTTTTGTATTAATTGTGCACAAAATTGGCTCTCACATTTTTACAGAGAGATTAGCATTTAACTATGATTTATCAATACAGCGAAACTAACTTAGGACTAAAACGACTGTTGTGAACTTAAGAATTCTACCTGAACCATCTAGGAATTATAAAGCAGACAGAAAAATGCCTCATCTCTCCTTTCCCAGCTGTGAAATTCTGTCCTCTCAAGACTGTTTTATGTTGCAATCCCTGCTGTGGCTGTAGGTCACGTAGACAAACGACTTGCAGTTACTTTGCAGTAACTCTACCCGCGCGTACCGAAGCGTGGCCGCCCGCTCCGCGGAGCCAGCCAAGCAGGCCGTGCTGTGTTACGTGAGGTGGCACCCCTCTTCCCCACGTCCAACTACCAGCTCCCAGCACCCGTTTTGCTGTTTCAGATCCCTTTGTCAGTCATTTCAACTCTCAAACACAGCAAATGGAACTTTTCTGCTAGATGAGTGAGTTAAATCAGCTCTGAGCCAACAGAACTGGTGCAAGCAAGGAACAGCGTGGAGTAAAGTCTTGGCAGCAAGGCAGTGGCTGTGTCATGTAACTTCATTTTGAGACAAAACTAAGGAACTCATAACTTCATATTTTGGCTTCCTTCAGGTGAACATAATCATGTGGCTATACCATACCCACACTAGCTCACATACCAAGACAGCAGTAGACACAAGCATGAAACTCCCACGGTAGAACCTACCAAACATCTCAGGCAGGTTTGGCAAGCTTTGATGTAGCCTATGGTGCAACAACTATGCTGCTACCAATGCCCAAATTAACTAGCTTAAACTGCCTCACAGACATACCTTCAGGCTGTGGTTCAGCGCTCAGCCCCAGACCTGAGCAAACCAGCCATACGTCCCTCCCTGCCTCTTCAACCCCGGCACAATCTCTTGGCACATATTTGTGGTGCTGCTGCACTTTCAACCAGATTAGGGAACCACTCTGGCTGAAAAATAATCCAGCAGGAAAAAAAAAAAAAAAAAAATCAACAACAAAGCTTGTTTTTAAGCTGGACCAACCCAGGTCACTAAGCAGTGTCACAAATGTGCCACTCCAGAAGTGCTCAAAGGCATAAACAAGCAACCACAATAAAAACTAAGATTAAAAATCTTTCACCAGGTTAGAGTCATCTGCTTCCTGGATAACTCACGTGATCACAAATGAAATTTTTTGTTCGGAACTGCTCTGACTTGGCACAAGCACAGCTGTGGCTCCAAGGGGTGGCCCAGTTTCACCCATTTCTGGCGCAGCAATTCCCCAGCCACGTTTGTGCTGGCATTTGGCACTGTCGTCCCGGCACGTGTTACTGGATTCCACTTACCCCACAGCAAGTGCTGACACAAAGGTGGTGGAGGGATTCACCTTTTTATGGCAGCCAGTTCGTCAGTCTGTTTACACTGCTAGTGAACCAGAAGCCTTTGTGCTAACTCATTTCACAATTCTTGTCACTATGTAAACTACTGGGTACTTAATTCATATTAATAACAGCAAAGACAAATACTGCTACTCTGGAAGATACCACAACATTGACTAAGAAAGTAAAAGGGACGATCAGTTTCGGAGGAAGCAATTGTCCAGGTTTATTTTAAATAGAATATGGCAAATGAAGTTTCAGATGGGACCTTTTAAGTAGTATCTTGAACAAAGCTTCAGACATTATGTTAGTTTTTCTCAAACAGTTAGTGGGCAAAATGAAGCCCTACCACCCTGGCGTCTCGTATCCAGGCCTTCTCTGAATTCTGCTAACTTGAACACAGGCTTGAAAAAGTGCAGTACCCTGGCAGACACGACACTGGAAGGCACGCTGACTGACTCGAGTCCGCAGGCAAACAGCTTCAGGTTTCCAGTGACTCCTGCAATGGTGGGAAGTGTGCAAGACTGTGCTCAATTTCACTGCTGCCTTTCAAGCTGCACAAACAGCCTTAACACTGCCAAGTTGTTGATTTCATGGCATAGATATTACTTGAAAAAGACTTGAAAACAGAAGCAGCTAGCCACATAAGTAAATCATGTAAGAAGGAAAAACAAAATAAAAGAGCATTAAGTTTAGGTTTATGCGATTTGTTACCACATAACTGCCTACAAGTTGTTTAGTTGTTAGTACACTGCAAGTACCCAGTATCTTGAGCACAATTTAGAAACTAAAGATCATACAGTCTCCACCAATCAAATTCATAAAAATCAAGAAAGTCATAATGCACAGTGGCTACCAAGTCACAGTTAGTTACGGTAATAGCTATACTGAATCTAATTGTGCTTCACTGTCATGATGAGTGACAGGAGGGCCACTTCCTTATCCTAATTTTCCTAAAAGGAAAATAAAAAAGTGTGTTGGTGCAAGTGAAAAAAAAAATCCTATTGCCAGATAACACTGGAATCCATCAGACTCTCCATGACTGTGTTTGCACTCTACAAATGCCTCCTGGGTCTAATTGGTTCTGTAATGCCTCCCATTACACATATCTTCATTGAGAAAGAACTTCTTCATGGTGAGGGTGACAGAGCACTGGAACAGGCTGCCCGGGGATGTTGTGGAGTCTCCTTCTCTGGAGATATTCAAGGCCTGTCTGGACGCCTACCTGGGCAGCCTGCTCTGAGGAACCTGCTTTGCAGGGGGGTTGGACCCGATGATCTTCCGAGGTCCCTTCCAACCCCTACAGTTCTGTGATTCTGTGATTGCATTGCTTGGAAGCTACAGAACGCGTGAGCCCACTGTAAACCCACCGTTTTCAGAAGTGTTTACCAAATCACACAAATCCAACTTGTCAACTTCCTATCAACTAGTAATCCCAACCCATCTGATCACAGGAATACATCAAATATTATGTTTAAGTGCAGTCTCTATAGAAAGAGAATCCACCTATTTAAATATTAATTTTATAATTCCTATATTAACTTGCAACAGATTTAACACAGTATTTTCAGCTAACATATATTGCTTTTGCAAGTAATCCATGATACATGTATTATATTCTTCCAGAAATATTCAAAACTTTACACAGGCACTGTGTTTCCAATGATGGTCTTTATCATGAAAATTACTAGATATTCTTCTGTAATTTATCCCCAAGATGCACATTCTAAGTCATGTTTTTATACCAAGTGCCTTTCGTGGGAGCACTGAAAATTGCTTTTAACAGTTTGGTCTTACTATCACTACAAATTAACAAGATGAAATCTGTCCAACAGGCAAGCAGTCCACAACAAGAATTAAAATTACTTTTCACCAGGGGTCCTAAACCTGGAAGTTGCAGCCTCAATTAGATTAAAGATAGAAAGTCACGAACATCCTGTTCTTTTAATATTTTTAAACAGGAAGGAGGCCTCAGTTCAGGTGTTCTCCACAGCAGCCCTTCAGCACTTAAAACCTCAAAACTCGTAGCTAAACCAGGGTTATGCCCAGATGGTAAAACAATCAACAGTGATTCAAACAGTATTTTTAATTCTGCAGACAGACAACGCTGTGCTTCACTACCATACTAAAGGTTGCCTTCAGACTACTGGGAATAAATGGGTTTCTTTATACTTAATCAAGTGTCACTAGGACAGCACAATGCCACTGATTAAAAGAAATATATGTGCCCGCTTAAAAGTCAGCATATACAGACAATAGTTCTAAGTAACTGAACTGTTCGTTATGATGCTGGTACTAGCTTACCACAGCACTGAATAACTACATCTCCCTCTCTCTCTCTCTTTGTGGTAAGACCAAAACATGAGTGTTCAAATTCGGTAATTTTGTGAGAAAAATATGAATATCTGCAAAGAAGCAGCTGAAACAAAGAGACTTCCATCTTAAAATACAACATTTTCGTAACTGAAAATACTGTTGTAATCCAATTATATACATTTATTGCATAGAGGGAAAGCCTACTACATCTTCATCATGACACTCCATTGTAACCAAGATATGTAGTTCTTTAGTATAATTTCATATTGAAGCTGAGGTGATCATTTTTTTTTAGCCAATTTGCAGAAATTATGTAAAGTTTCCTTATGATAAAATATAATTTTGGTACTTCAGCCTAACAGAGGCTTAATTAATGGTCTCCTGGGCCTCTTTTGCACTGGAGCAGATCAGTTTAAGAATCTTAAACTTGCTTACGGAGGGGTCTTACCATGAACTGGGAATAATTCCACGTGGTTATGACAAACATCTACTTACGCATTAGGCCTGACTGACAACAATGTACTCGAAAAATTATTCTTCACCAAGTTCTGCCACCTCAAAAATGAACAGGCAGGTTACTGTCACTGGTTACCAGTCTAACTGGTTATTATCCGTGCAGACTGGGCTACGCAGGGCATTCCAGCAGATCCTCTTACTGTTCATCCACATTAACGGCCAGTCGATTACACACATCTTCTAGGAATTACCTGGTGTGCTACTGAAAAGCGGACGCTGTTTTGTGGACAATATGCCAGGCAAGACACACAATTTACACCATGCATGTGTTATTCGGTTTTCTTAACTACAACAGGTGACAAAGCAATGCACGTTGAAGACAGAAGTCCTGAACGGAGGAGCTCTACTGCACACCACAGAAACACCTTTAAACAATTTTTAATGTATAGGAAAAATAAGAAGCATGGGGACTGTGGGCAAACATCTATTTGTGGCATTAACACACTGAATATGGCCCCGGGCGCCACCTGTGCCGCAGGGCCGCGGCCCCCCAGCCCCAGAGCACAGCGGCCCGGTGAGCGCGGCCCCCTCGCGGGGGAGCAGCACCCCGGGAGCAGCACCCGACCCCCACCCCCCTCGGAGGGGCTCCATGTTTAGGGACAGGGCCGCCCCCCCGCCCGTGACGTCACCATCACGTGACCACCCGCCGCAGGCAGCCCCGACTCTGCCGCCCCGGTGTCCCCCCCCCCCCTCTTCTTCCTCCCCCCCCGCCCCCTCCCGGGGCCCGGTCCCGCCGCCCCCGGTCCCCCCCCGCGTGGCCCGGCCCGGCCCGGCCCGGCCGTTACCTTCTGCTGCTCCTGGCGGAGACGGCCCACCCGCGCGGGGCTGAGCGGCGAGGCGCCGCCGGGGCCCTCCATGGCCCTCGGGCCGGCAGCCCGCGAGGGAGCCGGGGGGGGACGGAGGAACGGGGACGGGGGGTCGAGGCGGCCGGGCCGCGCCGCGCGGGGCCGATCCGATCTCCTCAGCAGGGCGAATGAGTCCTATAGAAATGTTTGTGCAGGGCGAAGCGCCGGCTCCAGAGCCTCATCCACGCGGGGGCCGCCGCCGCCTGGGCCCGGGGAGCCGCTGCCGAGGGAAGCATCTCACACTCGCATTCTGGGCCGCGCCGCCGCCGCCGCCTGGGCCCGGCTCCCGCTGCGCCGGCGGGCCGGGAGAGCGCCAGCAGCTCGGTGCTGACCGCCGCCTGCCTGCCTGCCTGCTGCACTCTGGGTAGCCAGTCAGCCTCCCAGCGCCCGCGGGAGGCACCCGGCTGCGAGCCGCGAGAGGCGGGCGCTCCACACCCACGCCCGGCCCGGCCCGGCTCGGCACGGCCCGGTCGCACGCCGCGCCTCGCCGTGTCAGCGCCGGGCGGGCGGGGGAGGCCGCGTCTGCCCCCCGGGGCTCCGCCACCTCGGGGCGCCGAGGGACAGGTGCCCTCGGTCGCAGCGCAGGCCCGGGGCTCGTAGGCCTCAGGTTTGGAAAATCGAAGCCTGCCCGTGAGGCATTTTCCATCTGTGAAGCGTTTTGGTCGATCTGCAGCGATATTATACGCGCCTAGGCATGCATAAACACGGAACTGTGTATCTTGTGTAGCGTGAAGGTTGTGCCACAGCAACTAACCTCACAGTGCCCATTCTCACAAATTCACGATGTGAGGACTTCTATGACCTGCAGGATGGCAAAATACTTTTAAAGATTCACTAAAATCATTGCAGCACTCAAGCTTGCCAACACTGAACGGTTACGGATGGCGAGCCAGTGGTGGATGGCCAGAGTGCCACACAGTAACTCACATGCACTAAGTTCATTACCTAATTTCATGAATGGTATTAGGCACGTCCAAAGTAACACGGTGGCAGTGGAATGCAGCCATACCTTAAAGCTGCACACTACAACAGCCAGCGGGCCAGATCACAGTGCAGCCAAAAGAGCTGACTTTGGGGGGAACTTGACCGACTACCATAAAAATAAATAAATAAATAAATAAATAAATAAAATAATTTAAAAAACCTAACACTTAACTTCTACACTCTGAACACCATGTAAGTGGGTTCAGTTACTCATAGACCTTTAATTTACTGCTGCACCTTTCCCTTGAGTGAATAGGGGTTTGTAAACGCCCGGTGTCTACGTTCATCAGTAGAGCAGGGTGCTTCAGTTGTCCCCTCTCCCCACCAGATGCTGGCAGGTTTGTCATAGCACGGTGTTAGAAAGACGCATCTGCCCTACATGTACATCAGAGGTTTCTCTCTCCTGCAAAAGAAAGAAGACTTCCCTAGCAGAACTAACTACACCACAAAACAACTATTTATGTTATATACAAGACATAATTGTGTGCCGTGCACTTTTCTAAACCCAGGTTCCCATCCCCCTTAAAGAGCTTGTAAAAGCTCCACAGATGAGGAATTTAGAAACAATTTTCAAAGCATGGTTAC
Organism: Nettapus auritus; assembly: GCA_011076525.1. Lineage (NCBI taxonomy): Eukaryota > Metazoa > Chordata > Aves > Anseriformes > Anatidae > Nettapus > Nettapus auritus. The sequence continues at coordinate 19,586,943 of CM021775.1, read as the reverse complement.
TCAAGCTGGAAGTTAGCTTTTAGCCAGACTTTAATACAGCTTCCAATATTGCAAATAAAAATTTGCAACTGCAGCTGGGTAGTTTGGTTTATGAAATAACTACATCCATAATCTTCAAGAATAATTGAAAGTTAGCTGAAATCTCTGGCATGTATTTGTCACTGAGGGATTCTGGATCCTTTGAACTGACAGGATACTTCTATATATTATCTTCAGAAAACAGCTCACTAGCAAACTCCTAGCAAATAACTTACTTTCAGTCTGCTTAGAACCTCTTCTAAACCTTTTTCCAATTAACAGTGTTCACAGAAGAGATAGTACAAATACAGGTAATTTGTAAATGCTTTAGTTTGATCCTGTGTCACCTCACAGCTTGATTGGACAACAAAACAGACGCACAACACGAGGATACGTATTTTAAGATTTTAATTTGTTGCCAGAGATAACAAAAAAACACTTAGCTAACAAGGGGAGCCATAAAGTAAGAATTTTATATCACAAAACATTTTTTAATTTTCTAAGTAAAGTAAAAAAGACATGCAACCACTTGTCTCGCATCATGTTTCAAAGACTTCACGATTTCACGTGCTGCAAGTACATCATTCAGTCATTAGAACGCATTGCATTGAACACTTCTGACAGTTGGCCTACATAAGAGGCTGCATCATTATCAGCATAATGACTGTACGGGCTTGGTTGCACTGACTAGAGTATGGAATAGTTTACTGCATCCTTTTGTACATTTTGTTTTTCATCTGCCAAAGAAAAGATGTTGTTGTAATAGTGACAAACAGATGGGATACAGCATTCGCCAAAGAGGAACACGAAGCCTGTCTCTGGATCGCATTCTTTTGCATTTATAACCTGTACAAAACCATTCTAAGTGAAGCTTACATGCTCTCTTCTAAGTGGATGGCTTAGCAGTCAGCAAATACGTCTGTACTGTAGCTGTGGCTGCTAGCAGTGCTCTTATGAGCACCCAAGCCAGCTAGATTAGATGACCTTTTGCAAATGATAAATTGGTACCATATTTTTGGTTCTGGTATCAACAGGGCAGCTCTACCTGTGAGAGCAAAGGATTAGAAGCCAAGTTTTGGAAAGGCCAAGTTAAGCTGGCAGCGGAGAACTGCATGCCAGGGCTCTGAAGCAAAATACATTCTTTGGTGATGAAGGCTGCACCTTACCCCATAACTCCTGAAATGTCATTCATCACTACTCCACAAAGAGGGCTAGCACAACAGACGGAGGAAACAGGGAGAACAGAAAGACAGAGAGGGGAAATGGTCAGGCCAGCCTATCTGCTGAGAGAAACAAAAGTGAAACCAAAACAACTGTCTTTTACAAGACTGGAACCTTAGGTCCAGAAACAGGGATTGAAAAAAAAAAAAAAAAAATAGATGAGGACAAGAAGCTTAAGAAAAAAAGAAATCCCCAGAACTCACACGTATGCATGGATGTACAGAGCTACTCAGTGGCAAGAGTTGCATTTGGATCTTTTTTTGCCCAGTAGTTGCACTGGGGAAAAATGATGAAATGGAGCTCATGGTTATCAGGTTGGGGAGTATATTATCCTGAATATCTTCTCCTGTGAGAAGAACACATCTTCTGAAAACAAGACCACCTCTATTGACAGCATGTCTGGGCAGTCTGATAACATGAATCATGAATGAACTCCCCAGACCAACAACAGGCTTCCTCATCTGTTTTGGGAAAAAATTCAAACTCATTCTCCTAGCATAGGATATACACAACATCGCTGTTGTGTTTTTTTCTTGGATCCATCTCCAAAGTGCATATTTTAGGTTTTTCTTGTCATTTTTAAACCACATAGTGCGTTATGCACTATACCACATGTATAGTGCGTTAGTTACTGTGGTTGCAGACAACCTGCCTTCTACATGGGTGACTACAAGCCTTGAATCCTGAATCTTGCAGAGCGCTAATTCTAATGGACAGCTCATGGAAAAGAAAGCAGTAGTTGGACTAAAAAATACGGTATCCTCGTGTTAAAGCTTATTCAAAATCAAAATGTCATAAGATTAATATTATAATTATATAATTAATATTTTCCTGACTGTAAAACTCTCAGTACATGCTCATTTTGAACTCCTAAAGAGACACTTAAGTTTCTTTTAAATATTAAGTCTTTTTTGTTGTTGTTGCTGAGACTTGACAGGTGTGCACCAGCAAGCATTTTAGAACTGTCTCAGCTCTGCCAGTAGAAATATTTTTTTTTCCTGTTCAGAAGTTTTGTTTTTTTTCCCGAACCAGACCACTATCAACATTTCTAATGAACATTCTTCCTAAGATTGCAGTTATACCCTTTTGTCTCTTTTTTGAGCTTCTTCTTGCAAAAATTTATGGCCACGAGCCTCCCTCCATCAATAAATCTGGAAGGAGACCCAGTCCCCCTGGGCTCAGTGGAACTGCTTAGCCAAGTGCAGATATTCAGTGCTTGCAGAACCGTGGTCAAAGGCTGCATCTCCTTCAGTCTATTAGGTCTGAAACTGTCAGTATTTTTTGTGTTTAGCTGATGACAATAAAGTCAAACTGCTAGACACCTTTCATTGCCCAGAAGTAGAACGAATAAGGGTTTTAAATGGCTGTTGGTCTGAAACATCAGCATGTGATAGTGACATTAGCATGTTCAGTGGTGCCCTTTGAAGCTTGTTTTCTCTACACTGCCTTTTCTCATTAAAGATAAGAGGCTTCAGAGATGACACCAACACACTACTGATTTTTCAGTTACATGCTTAAACAGCTTAACTCCTGCCTAAAATGTTGGTTTGGGGGCACGAGGTAACAGTTAAGTATTTGTTCAACACAATCAACTTACCCTCTCCTTTGCCATCCATCTACCTACCTATCCCATGTTTAACGCTGTAATGTCTGAGAACAATCAAAACACTCCACGCTCAGGTTCGGCTCTTTGGCAGGATTGTGTGTTAAGTCGGTTGATGCTCTTTTCTTTCCAAGGGGGCTGATTTTCTGTCACATGAAGATTTAAGCTACCGCAACATAAAAGGACCTTAAAGTGTATCAGTGCATTGGTGGTGATGTAGAGGAGCCTGAATTTGGGTTAGACAATCAACATATAGAAAATAATCAGAAATTACCCATGCATATGCATACACATATCTACACGCATCTTTGAGCAGCTCTTTAAGAAGAGCTGGGACAGGCTGCAAGCTTTCCTGGTGGAAGCATCTGTAGAAATCTTGTTTCCTGATCCAAAACACATCTATGTAAAATATGTGGTACCTTTGGAAGGCAAGATAGCCAACTGTTAGTGTGCACTGTTTTACTTTTATGTTTGCTAATAACAATAAAGAAATTAACATAATTTACTTTTATGATACTAGCATGCAATAAAGCTCCAGACACCTTGCAGCAGCACAGCTGACTGTATCCTAGCTCTTATACCACGAGTGCTGTCCTGGCTGGTTTAATACATGAAACTTGGATGCTTTATTTGTATGCTTTGTAGTTGCTCCTGCCATCTTTGATTAGTATCACCTAGAAATCCTAGCTTTTCTGCATGTAGTCACACCCAAGAGGAAAGCCTGACTCAGAAAACATTAGTGTCACTTTGCTTTTTTCCCCTCATCTTTTCCCTGTTAAAGGAGGAGAGCTTTCTGATCATGTCAGTATATTAGTAAAGATAGCCTAGATAGCTGAATACCTTAAGGGCCTCAATCTCCTCTCATATGTACAAGAATTAAAGCTGGTATAACTCTGTTGAGTTCAATGGTGCATGAGTGAAAGGAAAATCAAGTTCTGAGATTTTTATGAGGTATAGTATGAAATTTGTTATTTTAGCTTGTTAAACAGACAGCACCAAGTTCACGTTTCCATTAAAGAGAAGATTGTGACATTAAGGATGCCTTTCACCCAAACTATTTACTTCTGTATTCATTTGCTAAGGTGGTTATGAGGGTGGCAGAGCTAGAATTGTATTTACACAAGCTCGGTGAACAGATTTAGGCATCTCCAATACTGCAAATGCACTGGTTCTTTTATAGTATTCGGGTACACAAACTGTTTTCAATGTAGAAGCTGGCAAATGTGCGCACGGGCTGATGCACAAAGCAGATACCACATAAAATTTGTATGAAGATTTGCATTTCCCTTTTGCAAGCCAAAATAAAGCTTTCAAACTTTGACCCATGGCATCGTGCTTAGGCCATGTAAAACATCACATCCAGGCAGGAGCCACCTGGACCAGGCCCACGAAGAGTTCTGCACCAAAATCGGCACTGTTAATTACTCTCTTACTAGATACATTTTTCTGTCAATTATCAATGAAGAGCAGCTTTTTGATGTGACAGAGATAGCCAGTTTGACACTGTTAAACTCTCAGGAAGCTGTTCTTTCTTTCCCAGTTCCAAGGCCCAGAAGGTGTGCTTGATAACTGCGTGTTTCACACAGCGTTCTTTCAAAGCCACAGAAGCGATGGTTGTCCTGAACAAGCACTCTTTTCTCTTTGCTACAGCAAACCAGTGTCACAGCCTTAAAATGCTTCCCTAACTTTTTTCCTGGGTTTCTGAAGGTGAAGTAAATCTTGTAACTACAAAGGTTGGGTTTATCACTACCTTCTGTTAATAACTTTGTCTTTCCTTTTAATTGCAATTTCTTATTCTCTTCAGAGAACTATTTATTTATATGCTTTAACAAATGTACTCATGTGAAAACAGGGCATGTTCCCTGACAAGCTTAAACCTGTTTCCCTATCACCCAAAGTTGCTTTTATTTCACCTTTTGTTTCTTGATATTTATCCCACTCTGACATACTCTATTTTGTTGCTTCAGATATCTTTGGTTTCCCGATATCCTACCAGTTGTTTAATTCTTCCTCAGTAAAATTTCAAATGGTACGAGGTATTACATTCATTACATTAAGCTTTACTTAAAAAACGCCACTCGAGTAAGAAGGACTAAGACAAACTGAAGGAACTGCTGCAACAAAACCAAAAAGCATTATGATTCACTCCTGGATGCCCTTTCTTAAACCTGTAATCCCATTTACTGAAACAGTCCCCATGGTTTCAGTAGAAGTACTTAGATGATTAAGGACTCTTCTCGAGGGAGTAAAATTCAGTTGACTTGTCTAAAAAAGAAGAGTTTCTGTGGAGGACCTAGGCTAAGTAGGCTCGTAATACAATTTGAACTCTTTATATGTCACCAGATCAAATCTGGTCTTGGTAATAGTGAGAAATCATTACCATCTGAATTCTAATCCATGGCATATGTAATCGGGGCTGGGTGGTCTCATAACTTCTAGGAGAGCAAGCTTCATCTCTCATAAACCACCACTGCAGGTGGCACTTAAAATTGAGGTCTCGAGGCTCAGTGATGTAAATCCAGCACTTTTTACCACTGTTGAATTCACACGATATCTTTAAGTAAATGTAACAGTCAGCTTTGTATTTTCCATCTTCTGAAGGTTCCTACTAGAAGCTTAGCGTTATTATGGAGGGAAAAAAAAAAAAAAAAAAAAAAAAAAAAAAAAAAAAAAAAAAAAAAAGACAAGTGCTTACTTTGTTTGGAATGATGTAAACTACAAATATTTGAGAAATCTCAGTGATGATCCCAGTCACTTAGTCTAGCAGTCCTTGGGCCCAAAAGAGGAGAATGGTTCCAAAGATGATATCTATTTTTTCAGGTCACATGCACAGATAGAACCTTTTATATAATACAGCAAATTAGGATTGATTAAACTCCTATGCAAAAGATGTAAGCAGATATTTCCACATCCTTTGACATATCAAATATAGTTGATCTAGATGACTAACAGTTTTAAATATTCTGACCATATTAATCAACCTGAACTGGGCAGTATCTCAATTTACAAGATGAGCCTTAATCTGTTTACATTCATTTACTACTTTACTTTGTAATTTAACAGAAAGTTACTGCCTGACCATCTTGTTAACTCATTTCTGTTTCAAAGTACTACACAAACCCAGTCCACACTGCTACAGCAACAGCTACCAGGCATCCTTGGGCTGGTATCTTCATGGCTTAAAATTTGCTTAGAAAATTAATAGATAGCCCAAAGGAGAGCCCAGCCAACACCAAGAACATCGTTACCTGTGGTAGCAGAACTAGAAGGACAGCACCTCAGAACACCTGCTCAGCAAGATTTTTGGTCAGTGGCATTAAGTAAATGAAGGGGAGATACAGCAACATTTACCATCCTTGGGAAGCAAAATTGACAGGCTGATTCCAAGTAAAGATCCCTCAACTTGGAGCAGATATATTTGCTCTCAACTAAAAGTAGTCTGGCTCTCCTCTAAAAAAAAGAGGTTTTGACAAGAGATGGCCATGATAGGGGAGCTGCTGTTTACATACAAAAGTGATGCTGATATGCAGATGGGATATTATTTAGTTCAGTGAAGAGTAGATACTATTTTTACATTTGATTTCAGCGTATTTTGATTTTTTTTTGAAAAGCATCTAGAATTTAGATGTGTATTTATATATAATAAATCAAAATAAGTGAGAAAGTGACAGAATAAGGAAATGAATACTTTCAATATGTTTCATTTTAAAATTACAAGAACACAAATACACAAAATCTTACAGGCCTCCAACAAAGCACATATATGTATACTTAATTTTATGTCTCCCCACAGTCATGCTTTGCTGGGCTGAGGCATAATAATGGTAAACTTCTAGGCCAAATTCTGGACTGAATTCAGGAGATCCAGATGTCTTTAAAAGGAAACAATATGTGTATGTAGAAAGCACATCTCTAGACACGCATGCCTGATCATTTGCATTCATGTTCTGAAATTGTCAAAAGCATGAACATTTGTTTTCCCAGATTTAAAATGCTTTCATTATTATTTAACATAGAGCCATGGACATGCTTTGCTATGCAAGCAGAAAAAAATGGTCTCTGCCCAAAAGATCTTTCAGTCTAGTTGTAGACAAATAACAGGTAAAACATGAGGTCGAGGAGGGATGAGAATGGAGAAGAGTGGGAGTAATAAGCTCACACGGTTATTCATTATAGACATGTGCATTTTATGGTTGCCAAGTTATAAGTTATAAATATAGAAGTTTACTTTTATGTAGAAGTAATAATTATTAACAGAAGTCAAATCTTAGAGGGCTCTACAGATCATTTTGACAATCCAGAGTAAATGGGAGTTTTGCCACTCAATTCAATAGCACTAGGCTTTTATACCGAGCCTCTGCATTAACCCATGTGTCCCCAAAAGAGAGCACATGGAAGTCTTCACACCTGGACAGGCCTGCCCTGACCTGTATAGCTTTGAAACTTGAGTGTCAACAACCACTCGCTCCCAGCTCTCATGATTATTACCCATAGCACAGCCGTAAGCAGCAGCAGGCCATGCTGCCTTCCTAGCTAAGCCCCCTAATTAACCTCTCCATCATCCAGAAGCAAAGGAGGAACTCACAGAACAAGAAGTTCCTCCGGTACACCTCCCCTGCAGTTCTGCAGGGCCTTTCTGGAGGGCACGGCTCATGGAAGCACGGCTGCGTGATGGCTGGGTAGGACCAGCACCGCAGAGGTGACGGCCTCCTCCCTCTGCACCAAGGAGAGGCCAGGGCTCATCACAAGCCTCCCACAGGCATGGGTGCTGGCACCGGTGCACCCCCTTCCTGCCACAAGGAACGTGATTTAAAACTGTCAGGCAGCAGTCCTCACTGTTAGCTTTCCATTTTCAAACAGCTGAGAGAAGTGGAGGCTTTGAGGAAGACTGAGGCCAATTTTTATTTGTAGATAAACTGCCAGGGAGATAAATCCCACAAATGATTTTCAGTAGCTGTTACAGTACAACTGACAATTCACAATCGTGACTGAGTATTTGCTGAGTTCTCTATGATATTGTGTAAGCACTTTAATTTCATCCTTGGTTAGAAGAATTCAAGCAAAATTCAAAGAGACATTGTTCCTTTAGCACTTCGGAGGTGTTTCAGCATAATGTAAGAAATGGGTAGCAATGGAAACTTCACCGATTATTGAAGCAGACACTTGCAGAATCATACAAAGTTACACAAAGTTAATATTTATCTAATATTTTGGAATTTGTGCTCCACATAAAACACAGAAAATTCACTTACTGTAGAGAAATAGAAACTAGCCTTAATAAAGACATCAGTAAATTTGGAGTAATACTTAGGCTGGCCATTCTCTTGGCCCAGGTTCATGGGACTGGTTAGGGAATGAAAAAAAGCTTTCCCAAAAGACTACAAAATACCTTTGTAGAACTACTGAAGAATTCAGTTCTCTAAAAAAGTAGAGGTGTTTTGTTTTTTTAAAAATATATCAAAAATAAAAAGTCACATTAAAGTCGAAGAGTAGGCTATGAAACCCATCTGAGCTGAGGCACAGACTGCATTGGGCTCGGAGCTAAGATATGGCTTTAGTTCAGTGACTTCAGCCTGGCTCCACACAGTCTGAAAGGTCCATTCACAGGGAAGTTAATGTAACATCTTAACCTGAATTACCTTACTTTTATCACTACCTCCATGCTATTCAGATGTAGATTTTTTTAAGTTAAATGTACTTGTTAAATTTTAATGTTCTTTTGAAACACTGCTGAATTCAAATACCACTATATGCAGCGTGCCACTTTGAAAGAGTCACACAGCAGGAGCAGAGTAGTGCTTGAGCCATGCTGAAGTAGTTTAGCTATAGCACAAGACCTCAATTCAGGCTTGATGTAATACTACCCAGCTAATAAGCTTAACTAGTTAGCAGTGTCCCATTTCATTCTTATAAAACAGCATAGGAAGCTATGGTTGAAATGCATGTTCCCCCAGATTACCCTATAATGATCCTTTTTGCTCACTCCTACCAAGAGATCCTTCAGTAGCGACAGACACCCAGCTGTCTGTGCAAGACAAACATATTCTTGCCCAAGGGACTGCACAAGCAGTTACTATCCCTTTTGCAAATGCAAGGCCAAATGCAGCCACCACTGTGGGCACACACAGCTGCAGAGTATTTGCAATGTCACACAAACTCAGACTTTTGAGAAAATTAACTCAACATAGCAATAATAGGGGACACCAGATATTATTTGGGAAGGAGAAGAAATAAATGTTTAATTTGTTAATTGCAAGAGTTCGTCTTGCCTGTCAGGGTCTCTAACATGGCGCAGTGTTGTGAATTGTGGTTTGGCTAGCACTACACCTGTGTATGATCTTGCTATTGAAGGCAAATGCCTTCACAGCCTCAGCGGCGGGGGGATGCAGCATCTCAGCATGGACAGGGCACTTCGTCCTCCCCACCTGGGAGCCAGTCACTCCCAGGATGGCTGTGCCAAAGTTACCTGAGGCCACCCCCTGTCCCTCCCTGGTACCCCTGGGGAGTGGGTGGCTCAGCTGGGGCAGCCACAGCCTTTCCCTTTGGAGGAGCACAGCAAGAGGCCAGCCCTGCACCGTGGCTGGAGGCAGCAGTCATGGCAAGCTGAGCTGTTGGCAAGGGCTGCTCCCGTTTCCCCAAAATCCAGAGGAGGGGAAGCTTCCCAGCTCTTGCACCTAACACCCTAACCACAATACATGCCCTGTGACAGCCCCAGTGGGTCTGTGCCAAAGGGATGTGCCTGAGCCGCTGATAATCATGGCTTGCGTGGGGAAAATACTATTAGGTTCTTTGACACACGACACAACTCCTGGCATTGATGGCATCACAAATCCTGTCAAGGCTTCCCTGTTTGGCACTAAAATCATACCTATTATTTATGGATACCCCTTTTTAAAATTAGATGATTACAAATTAGAAAATACATGCCCTTAAATCTGTAAGGGCAAAAAAGGGGTTATAAATATGCTAAGTCATTCTTTTATGTGACCTGAATAATTATGGAAACTAAGAGTTGTAATTTAAAAGGATTTTCAAAACACATCTTTCAAAAGACATCAGTAGAAGGTCATCTGTGACCCCTGCATTGTGTGCTTTTTTTTCCTGATGGAATAGATAGACCTAAAGATGACAGCTGCCCTCCCATAATTATCAAGTAGGAAGCTGAAACGAACTGAAAGCCACCCAAAATATCACTATCAAAGTGCACTCAAATGGAGTCAGCTTAAAGATAAGTATTTCACTTAAATCCTTACAAGATGCTGTATGTGAGCTGAAAGGAAGACTCTAATTTTTAATGCAGACATAATACATCTGTAATTATTATGTACTACAATTATTATAGCAGCATATGCAAATCCTACACGCTGCAGTGCGAGACTAGACGGCTCACGCAGACGACTAGTTTGTGCAGTCATGGCAATCACAACACAACCGGGAGACAAAACTGCGCGCATGGCTGTATTCCCGCACCGGGAGCTGGGGCAGACCCACCCTTCTGTCCCATTAATCATGTGCCCATCAACCTCACAGCTGAGCGGTGCTTATATATTCAAAAATCAGGAGTGTCAATTCTAATACTAAGGGACAAGTTCCATTGTCTTCTAGCATCTCATTTTCTTTGAAATGACTTGTTCCAGATTTTTAGATTAAAAATAACAAGTATAATTTATATATACCACATAAATTTTATATTAAAAAACTTAAAACCATACCTACAGTACTTTAGTACCTGACTTGTATATTTATGTGACTATTGTTAGAAGTGACTAATTGGGTTTGATTAGCTTCATCATTAATATTCTGTCCATAATTTAACATGCTTCAATAAAATACCCTAAAGCAGTATAATGATTAGATTTCAGGAATATGTGTTTTGCAATTAAGTTGCTCTTGATTTTGATATGCAGATTAAGAAATGGTGGTCTCATTTAAAAAAAAAAAAAAAAAAAAAAAAAAAAAAAAAAAAAAAAAACCTGCCCTTATTAACTCAGCAGTATACTCTGAAGATTAGGTAAGAAATCCAAGATTTTCTCTTTGTATATGCTAGTTAAAATGTATTTCAATCAAGCATATGTGGGCAAATCAGATTTGATTAGTTTAAGTTCACAGTCATTCTATCTAAATGAATAATGTGTCACCTAACATTGCAAAAATTTGATTAATAGTTTATCAGTTAATTAAAAATGGGGTTTAATTTTTCTTTTTTAGGAAAATGCAAGGTAGATATTCCTTGTCTTCATCATAAATGCAAATCATTTCAGCTTGAATCTATTGTTCCTCTTTCGCTTCTTAGCCAACTGGCAAGAAAATAAAGCTTTTAAAACGATCTCTTTTAGAGAGAAGTAGTAAAACTTTGTCTGCGTACACATATGGCTGCCAGTTGTCTCAGTTCAAGCAGGATACTATGTGCACATCCTCCTTCCTCCCCCAGCCTCTGCATGGACTTCATGGAGTAGGCCTCAGCCCACGTTTGCTCCCTCCCATGGCCAGTCCAGGCAGATGCCACGGGTAAAGCAGTTGGGTTAGGAACATCAGAGGGTCTGGGTAAAACAGAGACATCTTCTTCTCCATGGGGAAAGATACAGGCCTCACAGGATGGGAGCTACCTGCAAGCCTGCTGAGCTGACAGTCCTCAGCATCCCCTCTGCAAGTTAGCAAGGGTGCCGAGCCTCCCTGTTGGAAATAACTTGCTTGTAAAGAGTGATGGGAGAGGCTGCTGCCCATAGCTTATGTGATAAAGCTCCTCTGCACACCCACACAGCGACACGGGAGACAGTGGCCCAAATAACACCCTCAGGGCTGCTCCCCGTCACGTCACAGGCCACCAGACCATCACGAGCCCAGGTGGGAACCCAAATGAAGGGCTCCCACAGGACACCCTGCCCCAGCTGGCCTCCTGGCAGAGTCTCAGCACCACCCAGGCATGGGACCCGTCAGGAGGGACCCACAGGATCACACACCAGAGCTCCCTGTGGACTGGGGGTCATGGCCTTGGGGTGCTGTGGGAGGCAGGGGACGAGCATCAGGGGTGCAGAGGGCTTGCTGGGGGGTGTCTACAGGCAGAACCAAACACAGGAAGAGGGAAGGATTTAGGTGACTTGGGGAGGAACAAGTGCACAAAGTAGAGGGGTAAGGGGAAAAAAATGGCCAGCCACTGGTGACAGCTGGCTGGTGGGGACTTGTCTGTCTGCGCCATGCCTCCAAGCAGCACAGCCTGTCCTGTCCTATTAAACTCCTAACTCCGCATTCAGAGCAGAGGCTGGAGAGCCCCAGCGTCCATGGTGTACCCATGAGGCAAGGGAGGATGTGGTCACCAGCAGAAATGGAGCTGGACTAGTGGGTGAGCAGGTGCCACGGTCTTACCCTGGTGCAAGCGCCTGTGTCTGAGAGCACAGGGTTTCAGCTGCAGGGCCAGGGGAGTCCCAGACAACCGCACGTGGGACGGTTTGTGCTGGTATCAGGGCCTGACACGTTCCTGGGCCAGCAGCTGGAGACACTGGGATCCAGGGGCAGCTGCTGGGTGTCTGAGCCTGGCTGTTGTAGGGATGAATCTTGTACACATAAGCATTTTGTATGTTCACTAGTGGCTGCCCATCCTGCTCAGCTAAAGGAGAGAAGGATGAGCCTGTTGGTGGTCCCTGCATTTGTGCAAGCACTCTGTGCATGTCTGATTTATGTGGCCAGCTGTGTATACGGATGTTTGTGCTTATGTGGTGTGTGTGCTCTGCGTGCATGTGCCTGCTGGGAGTACCTCTTCAGCCTGCTGCTGGTTGGACCTGGAGACAGGGAGCTGTGGCAGCCTCACCCCTCTCAGGCTCTGAGATCCTGCTTGGTACATTTTCCTTGCAGAACAGCTTGGGAATGAGGGGTATTTCCTCCATCTAACAGCTTAGAAAGTTATTTACAAACACCAAATGAAACAAATGATTACACTACTAAAATCAAGCATGGAGTCAAACTGGCAAAGTTGAGGTTGCCTTTGAAATCTCAGTTCAGTTACTCAGATCATCCACATCATACAGTTTTAATTATATTCTCCCATAGTACGCTTTCTACAGGATTTTACATTATCCAGTGCTCAGCATGAATAGCACTTTCAGGATTAGCAAGTGTGAAACATACATCTACACATGGCATTATCCAAGCACACAATTTAAGACATTTTGCAGAGCAACTTTTAAAGATGCTCTTACTGCTCCCCATTACGCTCTAGGGAAAAAAACAGGACTTGAGCAAGATCCATAGCTTCATGCTGCAGAAGACAGCCATGCAAGGTGCCACCCATCACTCAGCTAAGCGTAGGACCACAATGCAGAGCAGGCTACACACTCACCACCATCCCAGAGTGGGCAAGACAAGCAGGATATTTCCTCTGATAACTGTTCAGCAGCTATCAAGAAAATTGTCCTGCTTTTGGTCTGCATGTCTTCTTTTAACTTTGCATGTTAATTGCAATGTTAAAACATTCCATATTATTAAAAATACCTACTCCAAAACAACTAGCTGAACTCCTCATACATCCAAGCCTTACTCTTTGCCCCCAGTCTTGGTCACCTCTGATGCTGTCCTCTCTGGCACTTAGATGCACTGTGAAATAAAATGTATTTGACTTCTCATATGGTCTGAGTACCCAAACTGTCCTGTCCTTCTCAATCCCTACAAACAAACCTCTTATTTTAGAGGTTAGAATTGCCCCTTCTGTTCCTTTTGTCACCCATAGTTTCCATAGTTTCACTATAACTATTTTTCGTGCATAATGCAACCTCCCAGAACTGATCAAGAACACTATTACCCTGTCTTCTCGCTACAGCCACTATTGCTGCCACATCAGGAAGGAATCAGCTACTTAATTACAGTGTATGAGACAGATAAATGCCAGTTTCCCCTCCTATTTATAATGATCACTTAGTTCTGCAGGCATCCCACAAAGAGCAGAATCTGCATGCTGATCCCTCGTATTTTCATATTGTTATTAATAATCTGAGCATGAGGGAGAGGTGAAAGAAAGGAGATCATATTTGCTGCCACACAGAGTTCTACACTATACTAACTGTAGCACAAAAATACTGTTTATGAGCAACTAAATGCATTTCTATTAAAAAGTGTCATGCTTTCCTGACCTTAGCTGTCTCTTTTGACTTTACAAGCCAACTTCTGATTGATCAAGCAAGAAAGCTAAAAAGGGAACAAAAAGCATTATTTGATAACCCATTGATAAAAATGAAGAAAACGGTTAATGGTAATTAACAAGTCTCCAACTGCAAGTGAGGGTGTACAATTATAGTTACATGCTCAAAGATTATATTAGAGGACTATAAGTAACCCTGAATAATGGATCCATCAGGAGTCACAGTTAACTTCAGTTGGAGCTAGGAATAACTCAGATTTAAAAATAAAAATTAAAAAAAAAAAAAAAAATCAGGCCTGTGAAGACCAACACCTAGCTAGCTGTATCCCTAAGATAGCAACTAATTGGTCATGGATAATAATTTAGCATGCTTGCCCTCCACCATTAGTATGTGGCTATATTAATATATCATGGCTTGATAACGTGGTATGACTGGGATCTATATCAAATGATTATGTCAATGGCCCATTAAGCAAATAGTATATTAAACCAGTAGAAGAGCATTGAGTGTTTGCTCCCTAAATGGATGTATAACAGCAGGTTTAGGATTTAGCTAGGCTCTTCAATAAATGAAATACTATATAAGCTGCAGGTTAGCAACAAATTTGCTCTACCTCGTTGGTTTCTATATAGAACTAGATATGAGGAAGCATTTTCTAGCCTAAGATTTGTACTGCACCTGATTAATATGAAATATTTTCCTATGAAAAGCCATACAAACATGACCATGTAATTCTCTTCTAACAGAAATGTTCCATTAACATTTCTGATAGAGGCCATCAATTCTTCATCATGGTATTTCCACCATGTCCAGCAGTTATCTCTAATACCAAGGACACCAAACATGCATCCCACGCTTTTTCCCCTCCAATCTTTGAGTTTAACTTGCTACAGAAGTTTAATGATGATGAAATCTCCTGAACAGAAGCCTGTACAGCATGCCTGGAAAGAGGGTGAGCCTCCCCCCTTCCCATTGCACTCCCAATGTTACAGGGCAATTACCCAGCCAAAAGAAGTTTGATTTCCACGCCGATTTCCCCTGAAGCCTTGCTATTAGGGCTTCCAAAAAGAAAAATTCAAGTTGTAACGTGGATATTTATCCGTTGAGGAATGCATTAAAATTGCAACACTTGCACAGGCCACTAGGCATTTAGCACTTGGCACCAGCTCCCAGCCGTGCCAGGCGGAAGCCAGACTTGCAGCCACATCCAGGTGCGAGGCGTCACATACTGGGTGCAGGAGAAACGCTGCCTGAGAGCACCGGCTCCATGCTCATCAGGCACCTCTTGGCCCTGAGGCTGCTCCAGCTGCCTTTAGGGAGGTCATCAGAAGAAACCATCCAGTAAGCTTCCCTGGCTTCTCACTGCAGCTTTCAGGAGGGATATCTGGACCCCACAAAGGCTGCTTTTATCTCCCAGAGACATCAGACCCAAGATAATTGCAAACAAAACTTCTTATAAAGAAAATATATATTTTTTCAAACAAACAGAAAGAAACCGAAGTTAAATTATAAAAAGCCTTAAGCACCTCCCTGTGTATTGACCCACCAAAGCACAGGGCTCACATCTTCAAAGTTTGGCCCCTTTCTCTGTCCTTCAGTATGCAGCTAAGTGATGGCAGCAATCACTCCCCCCGCAGCCCCATCCCAACCTAGCAATGCTGTATACAATATCAAGAGTCACCTTTCTTGTGTATCCTTTAACAAATTCATGTAAATAAAAGCCATGTGGGATTGATAGACACTATTACTCTGTAACAAAGACTTCAAAAAACAACATGGAGAGGAGACACAGAATCCAAGGTTCAACCCAGTTATTATAAACTAGAAAGGAATTCAAAAATAAACTACTGAGTCACTTGGTACAGGCTGCAGCTGGGGCCAGGACTGCGACTCCTCGCGCTGCACAAGGAGCAGCGTGCAACCGCCTGCAGCCCCGTGCAAGTGCCCACACCCAGTCTGGGCACTGCTGTAGGGTCACCACGTGTCCAGGACATTCGCAGGCTCCAGTTGCCCATCACCTCCTCTCTCCCCATCGCTCGCAGCAGCTGGTGGTGCTGCCAGCACAGGTCTCCCACCTCTGTCCCCAGTGCCTGCACCTCTGCTGAAGCTGCCCCATGTGTCTGCCTGGTTACTGCCAGTGGCTTTGGGGATTTAGTGGCTTTGTGCTCACTTCATCCTCACTTTGTGTTTAAGCTTTCTGGTCCATATGAAGTAAGCATAAAATGCAGTTTTAGACACTTCTGTTCACTGTGCGCAAGAGAAAAGTGCTTGAAAAGATGCAAGATAGTGAAAAAACAGTCCAGTGCCTTTCTGCCTCACTCATGCCTGCCAATATTATTATTAAAAAAAAAAAAAAAAAAAAAAAAAAATCAATAGATTGCAATTTGCATTAATTTTAATACATTTGCATAAATGCAGACAAATGTATCAAAAGCTTTGTCCCTAACAATCCTAAAGTTATGCCTGAGCACAACCCCAGCGCAGAGCCCACAAGCAGCAGCTGTGTTGCAGGACTGGTGGAGGGGGCTGGCATCACTCTCCATCCATGCAGGGCCCAATGCAGGCAGCCAGCCCAGGCTCAGCCGCAGAACCTGCCCTGGCACTGCTCTTCAGAGGGACAGGACAGGAACATCCCCAGCTAGAGCAAGCAAGTAGCTTCAGGGCAGGCTTTGCCAGGCCACCCAAGACTCAGCAGCGTGCCCACCTTGGCCATATGCTTGTTTCACTCTGGGATCAGTATGGACCCGGTGTGAGGTCCCTGAGGCTCTGAGCAGCAGTGCTGCAGCGGTCACTATGCAGTGGATAGCTCAAGGACAACAGTGAGGGCTGTTTGAAGTCAGAAGACTCAGATCTGGGCAGGCTAGCAAACCCTCTCTTCCCTTGTCTAAACCTCCAGTTTAGATCTGCCAGTCCACCTACTCCAGACTCCCCCAACCATCTCCAAGCAAGGATTTATCTTTTCAGAACAGCATACATCTTGTTTCCCACACTCATAACTGATAAAGTTTGCTGCGAGACATTGAGATCACTTAAAATGCCTCAGTTGGATTCAAAAGCTCTAGATACCTTCCCTCAGCCTTGCAGTACAACATTGTCCCATGGGAAACATCCCCTTGCCCCATGGATGGGAGCACACTGCTGCTGTGAGGCAACATCCACCTCTGCAGGCCAGCCCTTTGTTGGGGCAGGAGGGCCATTGCACTGTCCCCTGTGCTCAGCCCTTCCTCTTGCTTCTCAGCATAGTCTGAACAGGAACAGGACTTTTCCAAGTGGGTTTTGAGCCAGAAGCGCTGTAGGTGACAGTCATAGCACGGTGCCCTCAGCATTTAGCCACAGACAGTGAGTGGCCACACAAGAACCTCAACTAAGATTTAAAAAGGAAAATGTTGCTGTTTACAGGCCTAAAAGCAGAAATACAAGAGTAAAAGTGAAGTAAATAAGTACTCTTCTGCAAAACATATAAAGCAAATATAACTGAGAGAGTAAAATCTGCAGTTAGCTAGAATATAAATAACAAAAATCTCACAAATACACCAAGTTCTTCAACTCAGAGCTTAGAATATTTTTTCCCCTCTAGGAACTTACACAAAAATGACAAAGCAGGAAAAATATATAAAAAGCCAAGAAATAATGACTTTTTAATCTTTGATGATATCTACTCAGAGGGTAACTATCTGTGAGGATTGCAAAATTTAACCTATTATTTTCATAGTGACAACAGAATTTATAGATTAAAGATTTATAGATTTTAAACATTTGGAACGAAACCATCTGGCTCCGAGATAGCCAACCCCAGACAGCGCTTCAATAGCTAGAGCCCTTCTAACTGAACAAAAGCCAAACCTCAAGTCATCAACAGCATCTGGCTATGATAAAGACTTTCTCCAACATGAAGTATGCAGCAATACAGTATTAAATTAGCAGGACGTGCCTGAGAAGCTGGACTACATAAAGGGGTAGCTGGAGATGCGGTAGGTGTCCTTCAAGAAGGCTGGACATGGTGCCGAGCATGTGTCTTGCTGAACCAGGAAGAGGCCAAATAGAGCTGGGTAGACACAAAATCTGTAAGGCCGGCTCCATCTGGGGCAAACGCTGCCCAGGAGCAGCTCGTGGGAGGGTGCCGGGCGGCAGCCAGCTCCACACACCTGCAGAAGGTGCCCCCGCGCTCCCCACACCCTCATCCTGGCCTGGAGGCCCAGGACACCCCAGGGCCCAGCCTGCAGTGGAGGCTGCGGGGCTGAGGCCGGGCAGAGGCTGGTTCCGGTCGCGCTGCCCCATTTGGGGCCAATTTTGTTCCTCAGCCGTAAAGGAGAAGCAAAAGGCTTAAGACAAATCTCTTTGACATCTTATAACTGCGTTTGCACTAACAAATGCAGACAACACATTTATTGACATTGTAACAACTCCTCCAGGACAACAGCATTTTTAAAAAAATGGAAGAGTAAAGATAAATCTCCCATAGATATTGCAATGAATCTTACACTGACATCGTAACGGCTCCGATTCAATCCCTGAATAGGGAAGAGCTCATTAAAAATATCTTCCAGTCTCTGCATGGGGCCTATGGCTCCTTCAGACGAACTCCAGTGACAATGCAGGCACTGTGACTCACACATGCAGCTGGTGATGCCAGACAGGAAAAATTTATGGTTTCATGAAATTGATGAAGTGACATATACGCTCAGATTAGTATGTTAGTAAGAGTTGTAAAGGTTTCAGGCCCAGATTTTGTGAACTACAAGTTTAATTGGCCCACGATTACCATGTTTGCATATGCAAATTAGATCAGAGCAATTTCACATGTAAATGGCCATAAATTGAGCATGCCAAGCCTGTTGTGGGCTCACTGCCGCGCTGCCCACATGGCATACACTTCAGCCCCGTAGCTCTCTATACCTGCATGAGCTGGTGCTGCACTCAGGACCCCATCTACACAGCAACTCCTTAGTTTCATGAGCAATATTGGATGCTATCATAAAGCATGTCTGAAGGATTAAGCACTGGGACCAGAAAAGAGCATGAGTGATGCATGATCAAGAACACAGGAGGGGGGAAGGCTGGGGTTGCAACCCAAATCACAAGACAGTGACTCCCCTCTCTTGATGCAGTCCTCTCACCACTTGAAATCCTTCGCGAGAGGCTCACCTGTGCTGATAACGGACCTTCAACAGGAAGGGAACTTCATCCTAAAGTTTTTTCTTACAGATTTGGCTGCTTTTAAGAATTTTCACAAGCTTTTCAGACTTTAGTCTGAAAAGTAGTACCCTCCCTTCCAAGACAGCCCATCCCTCTTGTGTCTTGGCTGAAGACGAGGTCCTGCTGCTGATGGGAACCACTAGGGGTAGCTATGGAAGTTGATTGAGCCCTCAAGTTCAAGGTGACTCAGTAGGTTTTAATCTAGACTGGTACATTTCCATCCAGCACCTGAAAGGGTCAAGACATGGGAGTGTAAAGCCTGGCAGGTTCATTGCTGCCCAGGCAGAAGGCACCATGCAAGCATTAGTCACATCACCAACCCAAGTTCTGGTCTCTGCAATGTACAGGACAAAATACACAAGGAACAACGTTACCAGCTACTAATACAAACCCAACAGTGTAGTTCAGGTGGAAAACCTTTGCTGTGGATCCACATTGCCATTTTGGCAGCAGAGGAGGGTGGCTGGGCAGGGGCACATGGTGGGGCAACACCCTGCCTTCTTGTGGGGCCTTCAGGTGCTTAATTTCTTGGGTTGAGGGGGAGATGCAGCAGCAGCCTGGGACACCAGCTCCAGGCAGCAGCTTCCACTGTGTTTCCCTAAATATCTAATTTGCACACTGTATTTGTTGTTGTTCCTTTTAATGAAGAAAGACTTCAGATCTTCAGCTGTAGACTTTAAGCTCTTCAGAAAATTGAAAGGATAAAAGCCTAATATTAATGAAGAAAAACAGCTATGCAAGCCTGACACAACTAATAACCTATACAGAGCTATAAACTGATAAAGATTTGCTGGTCTCTAGTAGAAAGCAGAACACTAAGAGTTTCCATATAATATGCTCTTAAGGAAGACTCCAGCATTCAGTATATCTGAACAGGATGCTTGAGGCTTAGTTTGCTTTAGACTTTTGTGTCATTTATGGACCATTTCTGCATGTAAAACAGGAAATTAGTGCACTAAAAATGACTTATGCACCAAATTAGTCTGTTTTCATACCCACAAAATCCCAAAGCAGCTGTATTTAACTCTGACCCAAGCATTCACCTCAGGGGTGAATTACCTAGAGAAGCTGGAATCAGACGGAAAAACATTCACCACTTCAGGAAGCATATTTTGCATATTCACCAATAACTTCATTTCTTGGAAAAAGCACAGGTTCTTTGTGCATCGCATCACGATGCAACATGGCAGTAGCAACTTCCATAGCACCAGATTCCCTTAGTACTGTTCCACCTGTCCAGTTCTGTTACTCTTGCATCTTTCCATTTCAGGCAAGGCCTAAAATATATATTCCAGCTTAAAAATCAAGACCAGGAGTTATCCAGCCTCAACAAGCCACAGTGTGACAGTGCCACCCTTCCCATACCTGGTGGTGGTGGTGAGTACTCTGCAAATGGATGGGCATTCAGGTTTTGGGACCACACATTGGTCTCCCTGCATCCCACCGCACACCTGATGGGAAAGAAAGCTAAAACCAGGTTATGTAGTTGAAAAGCCTCCCAGTCTGTGGGATCTTTTCCCATTTGTTAGCTGGGTGCTTTCCAGAAGTGTAGGGACCCTCCCAGGTTCAGCAAGAGGTACTGCTCAAAATGTTTATGCAACCGTTACAGCCTCTGGACATGCATTACCTTAGGGAAGTTAATAATGAGAGTTGGAATTAAAGCTTATATCCTTTGCTCCTTTTAACTCAACACTATCTCCTCTGCTTCCATCTGCAAGCTAGACTCAGCAAAAATATCCTGCACAGATGAACTTTACAAGTGCGTAATAAATAAATAATAACAATAACAGTTTGTGTTAATATAGCACCTCTAATCTAATTATCTGAAAGTTCTTTGCAAATACTAATTAATTAAGTCTCGCAACACCCCTGTGACATAGGTTGTTATTATCCTCACTTTGCGCATGATAAACTGGAGCCACCGCAATGCTGGTTCCCTCAAGCGCATGGTTATCAGCATAACCAAAGCAAACCTTGGCTGCACAGACCCCTCACCCTGTGTGCCAGCACCAGCCCTCGCTTTGCATGCGTATAACAACAATTTGAAAAAAGGCAGTGATTTTTTTTTCCTTTTTTTGAAAAGAGCATCTCACTGCAGCACCATAACAGCGGAAAGCTTCCTGGCCCTGACTGACAGACATGCAGCAAGCACCATGCTCCCACTTGCTGCTTTCCTGCTCCAGAGGACTCCCCACAGGCTTACAGATCCACACAAGATATTATGCATTGCATTGCCTTATCTCTCTGGCCATCAGGAGAAAGCCACTGCAGCAGAAGTAAAAACTGTTTGGCTTAGGTCTTCTCCAAGGCAGGGATCTCAAAACAATGAAGTACATGACAAGAACCCAAGTCCCAAAAGTGCTCACAAGAGCACAGGACTCTCTTAGGGGCAAATTTGGCCTCTTCCAGGTGACATGAATTTAAGCATCCCCAGAAAATAATAATAATAATAATATAATAATGTAATTTATCACAGGTGGAGCCATTTCTGTTTAGTTAGGAAATGATCTGTCCCTAAAAGTGAGGGTGGATGGAGCCTGGAAGAGACTGCTTCCAAATAGCTCTCAGACACCTTTCTGACAGCAGCTGGAAGACGATCCAGCTCAGCACTAGCTACAGGGGCGTTTACACAAATAATGTGTGCTGAAGCCTTTTACACATCTTGGCAATTTCAATATTCACTTTATTCATCAGTCTGTTAAAAGGGATTCTATCCTCAAGAAAGAAAACTTTTTTATTATTATTATTTTTATGAAAAATTCATCATTGAAAAGAAAGAGACAATTGTTACCCGCTTCTTGCTGAAAGCAGGGTAAGTTACTTTAGGTATCCAGAACATCAAGGCAAAACACCTATGCCAGCTGCCCTGCTGTCCCCAACAGGGAAAAGGACCACATGTGTGAAGGGCTTTGCATCTGGTACAACTGCTTTGCACCCACACTTTAAATGAACTGCTGTTGGGTGGAAGAGCTGCCATAGCTCTTCTGACCAGCTGGCTGACTCAGGGGTACTTTGGGGCAATTGGGAGGCAGGTTTGGAGCCGGCCCTGTGTAGGGGCACGCACCCAAGTCCCATCCCAGTGCTGCCCTCTGGTCCTGGGCACTCTCCTGCAGAGCTGGCTCCAGGTGCGTCCTCAACTCTGAACTCACCCCGAGGCCCATGCAAAGATTTTACATTCCCGTTGTATCTTTTCAGGAATATGCTGCATTTTCTTTCCCCAGAAGAGTGTAGCTGTCAAACTGTCCCATCCCTGCCACACAATGAGCCATGGGCCGCTTGGTAATACTGGGGGGAAATACCCCTTAGTCTGCAGTGAAATCCATCCTCCTTGTTTTTAACATCCAAGTAATAAAATTCACACAGCTAAATGAAAGATGTTGTTAATTATTTTACAGACTCATTGCCAATTCATTCTCTCCCGCGTTATACTGAGGTCAGTTAAGTGCTGCGGCTTGCTCCATACTTCACCAGTGGCACAGCACGTGCAATGCTGAGAATAATGGGCGAGAAGGTGTATTTCTTTAAGTCAACCAAGATAAAGTTTGTTTGCCAGTTGATTACTAAACCTAGGAAAGATCAAACGTCTCCAATCGAGGAGAACTGGGTACAGCAGTTCCTAGCAAGTGCTGTGGCTAATTCCAGACCAAAGGGGAAGCAGGATAAGAGGAAATTTATGAGTAAGCTCTTGAAGTAATGAATCGAAAGTAATGCTGATTGGCCTCATTTACAGCAGTTCAAAAGCTGATCGTCATTGCTGAAGTAGCGAAGGATCAACTGACAATCGGTTCCACTGCGAGGAGCAGAGCTGACGCAGTGCTGGGGGCTGCAGACTGGGCTGCCACGGCCACTGGCTCCATTGTCCCTAGCCCTGCTGGGGCACCAGTGGAGCATCCCTGGGGAGCAGGGCACACGGTGCTGAGCAATGACGGGGCAGCTCACTGGCTGGGTTTTGCCTCGGTGAAAGAGAGGGACAGGAGCTGCAGGGTGGCTGAGTGCAGCCGTCGGGTGCCAGCAGATGCCTGCCAGGAAAGGGAAGCTGTGAAGCACGAGGTGTGCCAAGCGCTGGCCCAGGGCTCATGCAGGGTCCTCGCTGCCCACCCGGCGCCACCAGGGCTCTGCTTGCCTCCAGCAGCCAATCAGCAATAAATCAAAGCAACAGCCAGTAAATCTTCAGTGATTCTAGCTCCTATTTTTAGAACTAAGGATTATTCTCACCAGCACGTCATTGTACGCTCACGCAGAACCAGGACAGGGAGAGAGAGCGGCACATTTGTTACCAATATACCTTCACTTTGAGATGGAGTCTGACCCGTGTCTAGGTCAGAGTTGTCCAGGAATACATTATTTGTGAACATGGAGCCATCTGGAAAACATGTGATTCGACTCAATTTGGCCAAAAGCATCTGCCCATAGGTTGCAGCATGAAGCATGCAGTATATCAAAATGTCTGTCTCGTCCTGGCTGAGGTATGTTGTTATGACTAATTTTTGTAGGCCACACTGCATTCAGTCAGGATGTGCAGAGAAAACAACACGGCTGATAAAATTTTGTTTGAGGCAACAAAATGTATAAATTTTGAAACTGCGGAGCGAAAAATGGTGTTTCCCACCCATATGTACGATCCTTACTTAAGCACCAACTCGCTGCCCGCAAACCCGCGTGGCTGAAAGCCTGGCGTTTCCCCGTGGGCTTTCTCGTAGCTGGGGACAAACAAGGGCAACGCTCAGAGCCACAACAAGATTTTTAAGCTCTGCATACGAGGACAGGCTGAGAGAACTGGGCCTGTTTAGCCTGGAAAAGACTGAGGGGAGACCTCATTGATGTCTATAACTATCTGAGGGGAGGGTGTTGGGAGAATGGAGCAGGTCTCTTTTTGGTTGTACCCAGAGAGCAACGGGCACAAACTGAAGCACGGGAGGTTCTGGCTGATCATGAGGGGGCACTTCTTTACTGTGAGGGTGAGAAAACACTGGCACAGGTTGCCCAGGGAGGCTGCGGATTCTCCTTCTCTGGAGATACTCAAAACCCATTCTGCGCAATGTGCTCTAGGTGACCCTGCTCGGCAAGGGGGTCGGACTGGATGATCTCCAGAGGTCCCGTCCACCCTCGGCCGTTATTCTGTCACTCTGTTTTGCCACAGGGAGACCCGGCGCGGCCCTGGCGGCCCGCAGCCCTGCCGCTCCGGGGTTCCCCCCGCGGGTGCGGGCCCCACGGCGGCCCCCAGAGCCACGAAGCCGGAGCTCCCCGCCCGGTGGGCGCCCGGGCAGGCGCGGGGCGGCCCCGCGGAGCCGCCAGGTGGCAGCAGACCCCCGGCAATGCGGCCGATCGGCGGCCGGGCCCCGCGGCCGGCCCGGGGCGGCGAGGCCGGGCCGAGCCTTGGGAGCGAATGGCCCCCGCTGGCGCTGGAGCGGGGCCGAGCCGCCCCGGGGCCGGCTCCCGTCCCACAGCCAAAATCACTCGGGCGACGAGGCACGCCTGAGGCGACAGCAGCGGCACAGGCGGTCGCTGTCCCGAGGGCAGAAGCGGCCCTCGCCCCGCAGCTGAAGGCCCAGGCGTGCCCCGTGAGCCCCGGGGAGCCGCGGCCTCGGCCCCGCAGCCTCGGGTGTGCAGGGCCGTGGCCCCAGAGCTGAGGGGCCGAGCAGCACCACAGGGCAGGGCTTGTTCACAGCCACCATGCACGGCTGGCAGCGCACACCCAAAAGGGGCACCGCTGCAGTTTGGCGGTGGTACCCCACATGGGTACCTGTGGGGCTGAGGTTTTTCTTCAAAAGCTGGAAATGCAGACACTGAGCCCTGTCCCCACTGATTTTTCTCCTCAAAAATCTCATGCGTGAATGGAGACTGCTCCACATTACCTCAATTAAGCGGCCTAGGTGTGCTGAATAATGAATGAGCATGGAAAGGCCTCCGCTGCAGCCAGGCCCTAGTCCCTGGGTGGCTCCAAGTGCCGTTTTGTTGTGGAAACATCTCTCTGATGAATGAGGGCATTGCGGATACCTCTTCTGTGCCTGTCCCACCCAGGACTGTGAGCCTACGGGTGCTGGCAGAGAGAGGATCGAGCCCAAGGGCAGCAGGGAGATCTCAGACCCAAGCATCCCACAACCCCGTCCCTTCATCTCCCTGCTGAAGGCTGCCAGGCCCCCACTACATTTCCATCTCTTGTATATAGACCACTGCCTGCTTTAAAGGAGTTACAGTGCCTGTGTGTATGCATATGAGAATAAAGTAGAAGTTAATTAAAAGATACATCAAGCAAGAGCATCAAGTGTTTGTTACAAGAAATGAGGAAAATAAATCTTCCACTCTGTTTTATCATTTATTTTGGGGCAAAGTGTGCGCACAATGGCATTTTGCTCCCACCTTGTGCAGCAATATACCTTTGTTTAAAAGGCTATGAAGAGCAGAGATGTGAAATGAGTGAATACAATTTGAGGTTATTGCTTGGGTGGGCAGGAGAACATGAAAATTTAAAACATCCCAGCAGCCTATAGATGTAGGCAAACTCCTGGCTGTTCAAGGAACTGATTGTTCAATAAATGCAAACGGACAAAGCAAATCATCACTGAACTTGAAAGATAAAGTTCCTAACAATAAAGGCTTCTCAGACTGGTAGTCCTTTTTTCTCTTTTTTCCCTGTTTATATAAGTAAAACACAATTTGAGCAACTGGAGCATCAGCTTTTTTCAATGAAAGGTAATTTGGCTGGAGCAGCCAATAAGATCATGTAAGATCCTCTAAAGAAAGCCCAAATGTGTATCCTCGTTTCATTAATAACTGGCTGGAATCCAAGCATAAAAATGATGTGACTATAATGGTTTATCCAACTGGTAGCCACATTCCTTGTTAGCGAGAGATCCCATGTGGGAACATTAAAATAAGACATCCCCACGTAGGCTGGAAGTGATGAAACGCGACCTAGCAGCTTCAGCACGCATCAGAGGATGGAGCTTGGTAATAAAATATTCAAATAAGCAGTTCAGCCCTAAATGTTTCTGTACCTGCTGGGTGTCCAGATTTTGAAACTGGGATTTAAAGATCTTTATATTTCTATGTGCCAAGTTTCCGTAAGTAAATTTGAAACGAAATGTAACAAGCTGATAATTAGGAACTGATTTGTAGCTGGAAATATAACTGGATCATTTAAGCCCGTATGTTGGCTTAGCCCAGGAAAACCAGCAAAATCTAGCATCTCTTTGTGAATAAATCTTTGGCATGCCACAGGTAGGATAGGGACCATGTGATATGGTAGGTTCTCATTTTTTGCTTCAGTAGACTCATTTTTTATTGAATAGCAGAGTAAATATTTAAGCAAAACTAGTGTAAACTGCTGGCAGGTATGCCATGCTAAGTAGCAGTCATTTACTTTTAAATAATTAAAAGTCAATATACAAGCATAGCATTCTTGTTTCTGTGCAGAGCACAGTACCGCCACTCTGCCTACGTGTCACTTCTGAGCTTGATTTACTAATAAAACGTTTAGCTCAGCTCATTTTGGAAAAAAAAAAAAAAAAAGAGAGAGAGATTTTTAAAAAGCAGCCCACTCTGTTGTGTATGATTTCAGGTATTTTGGCTACACAGACCCCAGCTATTTCTGTGTGTGAGACTGAATTTGCATTACTTGTGGGGCTGATAGGGAAAGCCCTGATTTCCATTGCATTATGCATAGTAGAAGTGTCAGGATGGCTCTGATGGCGTTTAATTAAATATTTGGCAGTGTTTAATTAATTAAATATTTAAACATTAAATACTAAATAGGATGTGATATCTGCTTAGTGGACATTATGTCTCAATAGCCATTAGTCATTAAATAGGACTCAAATTGGCCCTAGAAGGCTCCCCTTAGCTAAGCAAGGTCTTAAGTACATGCACTTTCAGATCTTCATTAATAAGTAATAGAGGCCAATTCAGACTATGTAGCAACACAGATATCCCTATTAACGAAAATGTTAATGTCTCTGTTTGAAACCACACTCTCCAGCCTAGACAGCAGGCAAGGCGCTGGGCTCGCTGGCTGATTTATGGGCAGCTGGCCGGAGCGGGAGCGCCCACCCGGACCTTCCCAGAGAACAAAGGCACAGAGCTCGGATGCCTGTGGTCTACCAGGCCCACTATGTCTGTATGGGACTATTTTAGGTTAACTTCAGGGAATTTTAAATTAATGACATGGTTTAGCATTTGCACACACTTGCACTCTCTGCAAGAGCCCTGCTGCCCGGGGAGCCATGTAGAGCCTCGGCGTAAATGAGAATCAGGCTCTGCACATCCTCCCTCTGCCAGATTCTCACAAGCGTTTGCCACGGTTGGATCCAGCCAAATGCTAACACATGCCAGCACTTTCAACACACGTTCTTCCCATAGACATCAGGAGAACGACTTACACACTTAAAATTAAGCACGTAAGTGCTTGGATGAAATAAGGTCTATAAAAAAAGGGGGGGGCTGATGCTTTAAAGATTTTCCCGTAAGATATTTTTAGCAGGGAAACAATGTTTTACAGGCCCTTGTGGTTTTGAATTTGCTATTTCATTATTCTCTATTCCCTAGACAACTACTAGTGGCAAACACTTCATACTTTTCATCTCAGCGATATTTTTGGTGAGATTTATCATTTTTGCCACGAAGCCTGAATGCTGCACTCCAGGACGTGCTCTGAGCTTCTTTCAACACCGCTCTGCTCAGCAGCGGTTTCTCAGCCCACACAGGCAGTGCCCAAGGGCTTGGCGGGTCCTGGTGGGTCGGGCAGGAAGGCGGGTGACCAACACCCCCAGCAGCCCAGGACTTCTCAGAATTGTGCACTGCTGTAAGTTAAAGCAACTCTGAGAATGTTTGAAGTGATGCTGAGGCCAAACCAAAACCCGGAAAGGGCATCCCTGATCAGCTCGAGGTCCCTTTTCTTTGTGGATCTGATGCCACTTGCCACACGTGCTCTGAGGCTCAGCGGAGGCTCAGTGTGGGCAGAGCATGCCTGCCCCACCTCCTGCCCAGACTCCTCTTGAGCCGTCCCACGTCAGCCCCAGCTCCCAGGCTGCCGACACACTGGTAATCAAATTGCACTTCTGCCCGGAGGTTTTTACTTGAAGTATCATTGAGTTAGCTCTTGAGGGATTTGTGTCTGGTGACATATATATTGGTATAGAAGTCAGAGGTCTCCTATTGCAAAGATCCTCTTGATAGGATGATTACAGAAAAGCCGCTCTGGTTAGAAGACGCTCTAACTAGATTTGGTCTTCTCCCTTCAGCCTCACATTAGCGACTCCTGGTTTCTCTCTCTCTTTTAGTGATCCAATCTTTCTTCTTCTGAATTTCTCCCTTGGGACCTCTCTACACGGACATTTTAATATATCACACTATTCTCTGCAGAAATCACTTGCTCAATAAAGAGACCAGATTTTTTTTTTTTTTTTTTTTTTTTTTTTTAATTTTACCATTAGCAGCACTCAGCAGCAGCCGCAGTGCCCCGTGCCTGTGCTTGGCAGGGATGAGGAGGGGCCGATCCTGGATCAAACCCCCTCAGGAGCGAGTCAGTCCTTGTCCCCGGGTGTCCGCACCGCGCAGCTGCCCCTGGCAGCCATCCGCCACCACTCTGTTCCTTGCAAACCCTGGCTGTGCTCTTCGTGTGTTTTAAGAAACTGTCGGAAATGGGATAGGCACTATAAAGCCAGAGATCTATCAAATATTAAGCAGCACAGCCACTTGCTGCATTACTAGCTAAGTGCCAAATGCAGATTTATTTCTCAGTTTTAATGTTTCCTGTTGCGTGATGTCAAGTTGTCGGAAGACACCGTCTGTGGAACACAAAACAAACCTCAGTGCCACACTTCAGAATAATTCAGACAGCTTGCTCAGCACCCTCTGCCCACACCAGCTTCCAGCCGAAGCCAGGTGAGTGCGGGTGCAGGCAGGCTGCTCTGCTCCCCTCGCCTGCTGCTCACCCAGTTATTTCTCTTGGTGCTTTTGCATGCTTGTTGCATGCCGTTAAAAGGCTTTTCATTTCCTGACAATTTATAAATATGTATTGGGCCTGAAGGATGAGGGTAAAGCAACTGCTGTTTCTTTTTTTAAAGAAAATTAAACATGACAAACTTAGTTATTCATGCAAACCATCCGCCTGTTATCTCTGATTATGCAGGATCCAAATGGTGAATATGAGTGAATGAGTGCATTCATCAAAGTAAACTGTCAGAGGCAGGAACACAGTTTTAACCCACCCTTACCTATTCTCCTTTGTACTTACATTTCATCATCTTCAACAGGCAGTTCAGTTGCTTGGTACCACGGGCACTTATTTCACTACTATCTCTCTATTTTAAAGGGATTAATTAGCCTCCAGAGAGCAGAGGAGAAACATTGCATGTAGCTCTCTCATGCTTTAAGACATCACTTCATCGGGATATTTTAAGCTCACTGGCCGGAACATATGGTATTTCAGGAACAGAAGCTGGAAGTGCAGTAGCCATGTATTCCTTTGCACACCCAGCACCGAAGGAGGTTAAGTATTTTGTTAAGTGTGTCTGTATGCGTGCATATGGATGTACACGTGGGAGAAATATGCAGAAATAAACTTCACGCACAGAAAAGTGATAGAGTTATTTTCACCTATCCACCAACCTGCCCCACGGCAGCAGGGAAATCCTGGAATATGTGAACTGGAGAAAACAATATATCACACTGCCTGAAATCCATGACAAGTGCCGCAGCACACCAGCCCACTTTAATCTGGAAAGGCTGCCCCAGAGGCACCCATACTTACAAGCAGGTCCAGCTTTGATGTGGCTGGGCGCTATTGAAGCATTTCTGCCAGGGAAGCTCCTATTTGCCCGGCCCAAGGAGGAGGCTCCTGCAGGTGCCGCAAGGTCCCCCAGGCAGTGGCCACATCTTCGTAGCATGGCCTTGGATGGGGTGGTCCTGAGGAAGAGTCCGAAGTACAGCCTCTCTCTTCTACGGCCGCTTCCTGCTGGTGATTGCTCGTTACTCATGCCTTGCTTGGTAACCTGTACTTGTGTCAGCCAGTGGGTGCAGCTCTAATCCCGAGTTGTGCTGCAATGAGGGGCAAGGCACAGCACATGAGGTCCTTCAGGGTTCCTACACTGCAAAGCTGGTCTTGTTCATAACCTCTTCAGTTCTCTCCTCTGGGTGAACAAGGACTCCAAAATGGCCCAGAGGAAGCAGGGCACGTCCCATGACCCCTTGGCCATCCCCAGAATGCAGAGGCAGCAGGAGGACACAGGCCTCTTGGACAGAAAGACACAGAAAGAGGGACGGGCTGAGAAGTGAACTAGAGAGAAAGGACTGTGTTTTTATCCCTTTTACACTGGGGTTAGCCAGACATGGAAGCCACACCTTCTGGTATTTGAATCTGGAGAGTAGGCCGGGGCTTCGCATAGGCCTAGGAATACCTGGGCCCACCTTCAGAGAGGCCAAGCACCAGCAGCTCAGCCACTGCTGACTCCGGGCCAGCTCCTGCACAGCAGAAACTCAGCAGAAGCTTTCCATGTGTCCAGCCTTGAGAACAGAGGGGAGGGAGCTTGGGGCTGCTCAGGGGCAGTCTGACACCTTCCCACGGCTCATCAGAGAAAGGGAGGATGAACCAAGGAGGCTTGGGTGAAGACAGAATCATTTTGAGCATGCTTGCTTCGAGTAGCTGACAGGGTAAAGACCACAGTTAAGCAAAAAAGCAGCATAGCACAGTGCCTTACTAGCAAAAACATAAACACTTGCCCTGTCATTTCTGCCCTAACTGTAACAGCTTGCTCCAGAAACCAGGCTCAAGCACATACATTAAGAGGCCTACGCTACCCTGGGCATGCACATGCAACTCTTTGTAATGTCTTTTAATACCTTTTTATTTATCTCAGAGTGCACATACACACTGGGAAGGGCCAATTACTGTTTAATGTGGCACACTTGGATCATCTGTGCAAAATTTGCAAATTAATTAATTGGTTACAGCTCTTCTTTTCTTCTTCCCCCCAAAACATTAACAATGTGCTGAATAGCGATGCTCAGGAGACCCCAGAGACTTCCCCTCCTCCTCAGCTCTGCCCTGCACCTTCTTTTCACTGCTGATCCCACTCATTCTGGTGCAAACCAGGGACCAGAATTTTACATTTTTGGTGATGCTGAGAGCAGACACCAGCCCTGTGGCACTGTGCAGTGCCGGAGGGTTGAGCTGGCCAGGGGCTTCAGGGTGGGTGGAGGGCAAGGGGGGCTTTTTGCAACTTGAAATCCCTTCTGTAGAGCAATGTGATACTTCAGCACCAGGAAGAAGCCTCTGCGCTCTCCACTGTGATTTACGCGCTGGTTGAGTCAGTGTGACAGCGGGACTACTTAACCCTACCCTCCGCCCCCACTGTTACAGAGTTACAACTTTAAATGCCAAGTATGAATCAAGAGTTTGCTTCCCATTCAAATCCTCCTTCTGCCCTTCTCATCTGACTCATTTCCAAGCTGACCACTGACCTTCATGCTAATTGATCATTACTAATAGATAAGGCTAATTCAGCTTTTGAACTGTACTTACTGTGTGCCCTGTACTTCTTGATTGGCACATGCTGCATTTTTTTTTGCGTGGACTATGGTCATCCAAAATTCAATCAGAAGCTGGTGGACAATACCTTGAGAACCCTGTTGCATGCTGAAGGGAGCTGCCATGTTGTTACATGCATTGCTAAAAATGTCTGGAAAGGCCCCCTTCCACCCAAGCCATCTGTGGTGGGGTGACAAGGTAAGTGATCACTGGTTGCACTGAGCTGAACCCTGTGGTATCTCACTGGTGTTGGCTCAGGAAGCCACTCAACACCACCGGTGTGCCCTGCTGAGCCATGCTCGCCTGACTTTGGGCACAGTGAGCTGGAAAAAGTGCTGGTGACTCACCTAGAGTTATCATGAGAGTCCAAGGCACAGCTCAGAGCAAGTTCAGTCATCCCTGTCCGTAGGTTCTGCTCCAGCTATCAGGTAATGCCAGCCCTCCACAATGCACGAACACTGCAGAGAACATTTCATACACAATTATTACTGGAATCTTGTAGTCATCTTCTGAGACCCTTATGAGCCTGACTAGTTAGTATATATCACAGCAAAAAGGTATATAAAGCACGCGATACAAAGACAGTGAGAAACACATATAGAAGTGTTGAAAGGGAGAGAAGAGCTGGAGTAGTAAAACAAATCTGCATGAGATACACAACTCAGCAGATGGGCATGCAAGTTGACCACATAAACCAGATCTTCAAACACTTCAAGGTGACATCTTCAAAAGTATCACCTCAAAACCTTCAGATTCCAACTGTTTGGCCACCAGTTTATCCAGAAACCCTGTCAATGATACAGCAATGCTCACTCCTTATCAGATTTGCACAGACAGGACAGCAGCCACACATGTAATCGGGTGCGTCACAGAGCAGTGACTTCGACACACAGCCTGCACTACTCGACTGCTCATACTTTTCCCCCTTCATCCAGCCCTAGTGCCCAAAATGAAGAGCAGCAGTCCTTACACCCTATTTCCACCAGTTGTGCCCTGGCACTGAGTGCTCCAAGAACCCACTTCAGGCAAAACAGAAAACACATGAAGGAAAAAAAGAGGTTGAGTCACACATCTTACATCTCAGCTATATGCCTTGCCCAAATCAGCTGTGACAAATGGTTGTACGAAGTCTGCTTAAGGCTCCTAGCTGGCCAGAATACAGATAAAGCATGTGTGGGCTTCTCGACATTAAGCAGAGCTCATTACAGGGAGATGATATTCATTCTTTTAATTCTGACCACATCATTCACTTGTCGCCTCATTTAGACCACATTTTTCCCCAGTCAGGCAGGTGATATGACGGCACTGGCCTTGCTGCAACCACAGCTGCCCGTTGCCAGACAATCCAGCAGCAGTAGTGACCTTTGTGCTGGGGCAACCAGGAGATCCCACCACATAAAACTGCACAACCCCACAGAAACACCACCAGTGTCTTTGTGGGGCTGTGCAACTTCCAGTCCGTGAACACATCTCATTCAAAGCAAAGGGGACACTCTCCAGCAGCAATGCCAAACACAGATTAATGACAATGCATTGCCTGTGAAAATGGCCTTGCTGAGTCCAAACACGTTATCCTGAGATGCCAGATTTTGTAAGTTAGTGAAAATGTTGAGCTGTCTGTTTGCTTTAAACAATTATGTCAGCTCTGCAAGTAAAATATGTTCCCTCGGCTGACCTCCCTGTGCTGCTAGGTGGGGTGGTATTTGGCTGTCTCTGTGTCTAACACAGACGTCAGGGGGGACAACTGGAGAAATTCCTTGGGAAAAGCAGGGTGCACCCAGCCAGGGATCAGCGAAGGCGCTGGGGTGCTGATGAGCTCCTTCAGCAATGAGCTTTGCTATAGGCAGGGTCATAGTGAAGCCCTCATGCCCCAGCACAGACACAAGTCCTGCTCAGGCATGGATATGCTGAGGGAAGGACCACAGCCACAAACCATTTCCCCAGCTGTCTCCCCACACAGCTACCTTCCCACCTTTGGACTGGATTTCCAGAGATGAAAAGTTGCAGAAACATCCCCCTTACCTCTTCACAAGGCTTTGACCAAAGGTGGGAGGTCTCTGCCTCCAGAGCCGCCTCTGGCCACAAACCTCTCTAATGCAGACCAAGTGCCAAGTGAAAACAGACCTGTTTTGAAAAGGCAGCTCTTTGAATAGAAGGCATCTGGTGCCATGCTTTTAAAAAAAATACATTCCTAAGATGAGATGGAGGAGGCTTTTGTTACTCCTCCCACCTCCCTCCCCAAAAGGGGAGCTGCTGCAGAAAGTGATTCAATTATTTATCTAAGGTCACGCTGGAATTTTGTGGCAGCACTGGGAATTGCCGAGCATCCTTGGGTGCCCGCCTAGTACATTAAGCACAAACTCAGCCCTCTTCTCTATAGCATGAGGACCAAAGGCCAGGGCAGGCAGCCTCGCTGCTGAGGCAGCCTGTCAGCACGGGCACTGGGCTGCTGAGCAGAGAAACACTCGCTGTCTAGAGCGAGGGCAGAGCAGCAATATTTATATTGGAGCTAATGGAGGCAGACACCCACTGCTTCCTGATGATTTATATTAATTTACGCCAATCTCAACCGGAGGAGCCAGGTCCCTCTGCCGCCTCCCCAGAGGACACGAGGCTGTGCCCAAAAGCAGGGGGAGCCACACCAGCACCCCCATATCAACAGCACTGGGTAATGCCACACCGCAAGGAAATTTTCGTATGTAAGTGCTCACTTGATTTTTTTCCACTTTCAGTAAAATGCATCTAACATAGCTTAACCCCAGGGCTGATAGGTAATGAAAAACCACACAAGGCTCCCAGCCTGGAGGACACACCAGAGGACCACAAGAAAAAACAACTGGGTGGTTACAGCCTGGAGTGAACAGCACTGGAGATGAAACTAGAGGGCAACCTCGTGCCAGCTCTGGTGCACATGCATATCCAAAATATTTCTTTGTCATTATCTCCACAGCCCATCCAGGCAGCTTTCTGGCATGTGGAAGATCAGGTCTGGGGAAGCCAGAAACGTTTTGAGGATTGTGCTGAAATGGTTGATCATAGAACAAGACTATTTTTATTTTTTTATTTTTTTATTTTTTTAATTGGGCGGGGAGGGGTAGTCTTTGCTTTTGCCACTGTGCAGGAGGACAGTGGGATGGCACATGTGGGGATCCCCAGACCACACAGCTCCTGGGCACACTGGTGTTTCACATGGGGAATGCCCAGGTGGCTGGTGTTTAGAGCTGTCTGTCCTGCAACAGGAGCGCCACACCACCTTTCAGCTGCTACGACGAAGGAAGTCCTTGTCATGTCTCGGGATGCAATTGCATATAAAGCCAATGTCCATCTGTGGTGGCTTTACCGTGCTGGGCAGCTGAACACCACAACCACTCTCTCACTCCCCCACCTCAGATGAGGAGGGGAAGAAGGAAAGGAAAGAACAACTCACGGGTTGAGATAAGGATAATTTAAATAAAGGAAAAAAAATATATTATTAAGGAAATATTACTGTTAATTAAACAATTCAACTAAAGGGAAAAAAGGGAAAGGGGAAAAGGGAGGGGGAAAGGGAATAACAAAACAAAACAAGTAAAGGCCATGTGGAAGTGCAGAGGAAATAAATTACTCTCTACTTCCCACAAATGAGCGATGCCTGACCACGTCCTTGAAGCAGGGCCTCAACGCACGTAGCCGGTGTTTGCGAGGAGGACAGACGTTTTCGCAACAAAAGCCCACCCCTCCCCTCTTCCTCCTTCTTCCACCTTGTATTGCTGAGTGTGACATCATTTGGTATGGAATATTCCTTTGGTTGGTTTAGGTCAGCTGCCCTGGTGATGTTTCTTTTCTTACTTTTTTTGCCCACCCCCTAGGAGGGTTGGAGAAAGTCCTGATGCTGTGTCAGCACTTCTCAGCAGCAGACACAACACTGGTGTGATAACGCTGCTGTTCTAGCTACAAGTGCAGAGCGTGGCACTGTATGGGCTGCTGCAGGGAATGTTAACATCCCAGCCAGACCCAGTACACCATCTTGGCTGAAACATAGAAAAATATGCACAGGGTGGTTATAGAAAGTTATTTCCCACATTGCAATCACATGAGGAGAGACCACAACTGTATAACAAATACAAAAACTATAGCGCTCTTGTCTGTGAAGTTTCAACCTCCAAGCTGTCAGCAGGTGAGAGGACAGCACGGCTTGCTCTTTCCAATATTCAGATACAGTTTAGCATCAAAAAATCTTTCAGAATGATCATAGTCCAGGAGAATACATCCAATTCCCTCTAAAATAATTTGGAGCTTCACTGAGTAGAAAATTGCTATTTCTGCTCCAATGCCAGAGAATTCCATTTTTAATTATAGAAATTTCTGTTATGCACAATTATAATATTATTTCACATTCTCTCTCGCTCTTAGTTCAAACATACTATTAGCTTTTTAAACTACTGCTATGCACTGAGCAGACAGAGGTCACTCCTGATGCACAGGAACTCAGACATCCACGCCTCTTGAACCAACTCAGGCCTAGTAAGAAAGTACAAAGCCTTTTTTGTATGTTCTGGGACAAATTATGCTAAATATCAATGACTTCTGGCAGCGACCGGCTTTGATAAGACTTTCAGTCAATGAAATGAAAACCAAAAAATGCTAAAAACCTTCTCCACAATGTGGATACAGAACTGATAATGCCTTGTAAAGACATAAGTGGTCTAAGGACCCACTTCTGGAAGGAGTCACAGAAGTCAGTGAAAAATGTCAGGCCTTTTGTACCATATATGTTTGCAGGGTCATAAAATAAATAAATCCCAAACTGATAAACACAAAATTGCCTTTATGCAAAAATCATCCTGTAGAATTAATCAGTCAAGTAATAACAAAATTAATTGAAAAAAAAAAATAAATAAATAAAAAAATAAAAAAAATCTGACAGGCTGTCTGTTTTTGGGCAATAGTTTGGGATTCGCAGCTCACATCTGTCCCAGATGAAATGAAAGACTCCAAAGGCACAGGAGCTGGTCAAGACCTACATCCTGAGGATTAGTGTTTGTAAAGAGACAGAGATGATAAATCAGTTGCTTTAATCCACTGCTGCATTAAACAGATTGTCTCCGTAAGTTTAGTACCTGCTTTTTCAGTTCCAACTGGAATTTAGTACCTTTACTGATCTGAATCGATAACTTTAATTGGTAGTTTAGAGTTATGTGCAAGGCACATTGACACTAATGAAAATTAGTTGCTTAATTCCCCAGCCGTGCTGGGGAACATGCCAGGCAGGCCACAGGGAAGGGAGAAGAAGGAGCAGCTCCGTGCCCAGACCTCGCAAAGAAGACAGGATGGGGACAGCTGCAGCCTGACAGTGACAGGCACGGGCACAGGGCACGGGTGCAGCTCCCCATGCACCAGCAGCAGGAAGAAGTCACACAGATGGAGGCACCACGGAGAGACACGTGTCTACCTGGTGCTGCCATTGGTCAGGGTATAGAGTGTATGCACAAGGACACGGAGGGCAGACGGACTCCTGGCTGCTCATGTCACACATGCCAGTTGTACAGATATTTGGGGTTCAAATGCACCAAAGAGATCTCTTGCTGTTTGATGAGGAAATTTTTCTTGATGCCAAACCCAAACCCCAGCTTCTCTGCTAGGAGAGCAGCAGTGTGGACCAGCAGCCAGCCCACCACGAGCCAAGGGGCTGCAGGAGCACAGGCACCATAATCCCTGCACCCCACGCACCCCAAGTCCACTGCCCAGGAGCCTTCCTCCCTTTGTCTGAGCCCTCATGCCTTCCTGTGCTCCGAAGGGACTCATGCACTATTACACTGAATCCTCTGGCGTTTCTTCTAACAACAGCCATGCTCACAGAATTGAAAAGGACACATAGATCAAACAAACAAACAAACAAATCAGTACCTTCCAATTAAGCTCTTTTGGTATGGATCAAAAATAAAACACAGCCATCATATAGGAGCATTTGAAGCCCTCACTAGCCAGCAAGTAAAGAGTCCAGGCTGTCCCTGCTCCCTTTGAAGCATATCTGCTGGCTGTAGGTGTTCTATTGCAATTACAGTTCTTAAAAAAAAAAAAAAACAAACAAACAAAAAAAAAACCCTCATCAATCAGATTTATCAAATAAAACTGTGGAGGTAGGGCCAGCTGCAGCTATACTTGTCAAACTCAGCTGCAGATATGAAAGGGAAGGCTGTAATTCAGTCAGGGTGCTGTGCTTTTTATGGGCTTCGCAGTGAAGTCAGGCCACCTGCTCTGTTCCTAAGCCTTGAGGTGAGCCCAGTGCCATGCTGGGTGAGGGCACCCTGCGCTCAGGCTCTGTGCCTGTGTCTGAAGACCTTGCCTCAGGGAAGCAGGGCTGTGCTGCACTGGCTGCAGGCCACACACCTGTGGTGACTTCGCGGATGTCCCCACTCCTGTGGGCTTCTGAAGTTGTTTCTTGCCTTGCCCTGCTCCAACACGGATACAACATTTGTCTAAGACAGCAAGCACAAGTTGCTCTGGTCACAACAGTTCAAATGAAAGCAAAGAGAATAATGGCAAGACTTCTCATGGATGTACATGGGCCTGTATTTTATTGGCGTTACCCAGTTTTCCTCACCAAGGCCTACTCTTGTTGAATGCCATTAGGTGAGCGACAAGGCAGAGAAAAAAAAAAAAGAAATTAAAACACAGAAGTGTTTTCCCCAGGTGCCCACACAGGAATCTGGGGGACACACCAAGGTGCCTGCCCCCAGCAGGGACAGTGAGGGGAGGCTGCCCCGCCACACACCGTGAGGCTGAGGGGAAGCACCCGGCTGTGCAGGGCAGCTTCCTCACTGCTCATCTGGTGAAAAGAGGGGGGCGAGCTGAAAATGGTGATGGGGCCTATACGTCACAGGAAGGGACAGAGTCAGGGTTGGAGCCTGAAGTCACAGTTATTACCACACAGCCCCCCAGGTGTTATGGTTCTAGGACACAAGTGAGGCCCGTGGTTGTCCTGCAGGCCCTGCCAGACCCTCGTGTTCTCCAGCAGTCCCCGTCTGCTGTGGTTTTATACAAACAGCTCCTGCAAGGACAAAAATACATCAAGTTGGATAATATATACTTCATCTTTTGTTTCTCTAAGCAAATCTGTGCAATTTTGGAGATATTTTGTAAATT
Organism: Nettapus auritus; assembly: GCA_011076525.1. Lineage (NCBI taxonomy): Eukaryota > Metazoa > Chordata > Aves > Anseriformes > Anatidae > Nettapus > Nettapus auritus. The sequence goes on along the minus strand of CM021775.1, from coordinate 19,548,125 downwards.
CAGATTTATGATTATTATTTTTCATACTGTGGCTACCACAGTGACCACAGAGAATTTATTGAGGTAATAATGTCTTCAAATAGCCAATTTTCAAAAAAAAAATGGAACCATAGCAATGGATTAACATTCAAACCATTAATATTCAAACATATTAAGTCACTTAAAGGTTTTTCTGTGTGTGTGGAATTTTGGGGTATATTCTCCTCATAATACACAAACAGAAGATATGCTTTACTGTTGACATTTAGCACATTTTCTTTATTGCTTTTCATTTCATTATGAGTAAAAATGTTATTTGTCCACCCAGCCTTTCCTAGGACAAATGCCATCGTTTCTGTTTGTAGAGGCAACCAAAAATTAAAGGAAATATTTTAGATGTCAACATTAAATGTCAAAAAAAGATTTTAAGTAATTGCTAATACCCTGCCATGTATGCATTTTATTCAGAAAATCCGTTAAAAATATTCATCTGGGGATATTCAAATTTATTATGTAGAACAACACAGCGTTAACGCACTAGCTTCTATTTAATGCTTTGGATCATAGCAACAAAGATACCAATGGGAAATCATTAGACAAATACACAATTTTTGCAGCATAATAGGTCTATGTTTGATACCATCTGAAAAAAAAAAAAATCCTCACTAAGCTCAAACTGACAGAAAAAATGCAACGATCAGGCAAAGTATAGCAACATAATAAATGTTAACAGATTTCAGAAAGTGATTTTATGTTAATTCAAATGTTAATGTTGTCCGAGGCTGCTGAAAAGAAGGCAGGGCTGCGAAACAAGATAGACGTGGCAGTCAGTAGGAAAGCAACGGGAACACAAAGGGCCGGCTTGTGGTGTGGGTAGGTGAGTTTTATTAATTATATTTCCTTTAGTGCTGTAACAACAACCTGTCAGTAATCTGCATGTTCAGTAGTTAATTGACGTTAATGATTTTGCTGGCTTCCTGTCTTTGCCACCACCTCCCTGCGCTCGCCCCGGCCACAGCTCGGCAAGAAGGGGTTGTGAGAAGCCCAGCCATCTCGTGTGTCTCTTCACCATCCCAATTAAGTCAATGAGTGCAGTTCCACTGAGCTGGGGCTGTTATTTCCAAGCCAGGTCTCATGTGCACAGCTCCTGGCCTACTTTCTGAGTCTCTCAAGAAGCCTGTGACCCCCAGCGCAGCCCCTCACAAAGGGATGTATTCAGGCGTCCCTTGCCTCGTCCCTGTGCCACAAACAGGGATGCCCAGCAGCTCCTCCAGCTGCGGTGGGCAGAGATGTGGATGGAAGATGTCCATCCAGTCCTGCTTGGTGCTGACAGCTAACGAGAAGTCAGGAATCTCTCTAATCCTCATGAGCAGCAGGTGCCAGGAAGGACACAGCCATCCCAAACCCAAAGCGTCCATTGTCCCTGCACTGCCTCCATGGTGAAGGCATCGATATCTTTAAGCACTTTTCTAAATCAGATGAGCAATTATAGAGGGTGAATTGATGCAACTCAGAATTAGCCTCCACCAGGGTATCTCCACCATTGCTCTGGTATTTCCACTGATTTCCTGGTGCCACCTGCAGCTGCCAGACAGCAATACGTCCCAAATTCACCATGATTTACCTTCTCTGGAGCTGAACCCTGCCATTGTGTCTACTCATGAAACAGTCTCTGCATGGGTAAGCCAGTGGGCAGCACAGCCCCCTCTGCAGCAGGAGGATCCAAACTAGCTGCAGCTACAAGCACAGCCCTGGTGCCTCCAGCCCTCAAGCAGCCTGTGGAAACCACAGGAGAAATCTGCAGGCTGAGCAGAACTCAAGAGCATGTGCAAGCAGCAGAAATGACAAAGCCAGGTTGTTCTGGACAAACACACAAAGGCTTCTTGTTAGGTTCAGCCAAGACATTTCTTGCATCATCCTAGCACAAAGGTACCTGCAGAAGTCAAGCAAATCGGCCTATGACAGCAGGACCAACAGAACTGTGCTCCTGCACAGTGCTCCATCCCTGCTTGGAGGGCTCTCAGCCTCTGCTCATCCCCTTTCAAGACCCTCATTCCAGCTCCTTTGGATACCAGAATTAGGTCACAGCTGCCAGTGCAGCACCCTCGATTTTCCCCACACCCATCTCTCCTCATCCTTGTCTTCCCCCAGCTTCCTACCTCTGCCCTCCCAGCACCAAACCCTGCTGTTGCTCACCCAGGGCTCTGGCCAAGCAGGGTGGCCAAGCCTTTGAGCCTGTTTCCCAGATCTCAGTTTTCCAATGGAGAAAGCCAACAGACAGGAAGAAAATGAAAACCCCCATGAGCCTAGTTTTGATAGGAAAACAGGCTAAAAATTAAACATAAAAGTCAGCACATTCTGACAGCAAGCAAATGCCATCTTCTACCAGAAGACTTCAGGGGGAACCATCCAGCGAGAGCCTGCGAACACCTAGGTGCTTCTCCATGCAAAGTAGGTGGGCCAGGCAGCAAAATATTTAACAAACTGTTCTGCTGTCACTTCTCAGGGGAACACGGTTGCTTAAAAAAATCAGATGAATATGGAGTCATCTACAGGGCACTTTGTTATGTTAATGACTGTTGCCAACTGTCTCTCCTTTAATATAAAGTGTTGACTCATTGTCAGTGAGGGTGAGCCAAGACAGCCTGCTTGTGCCTCGCAGTCCGTCCACACTCACCCAAACTGCTCTTATGAAGACACTTTAATACGAAGAGACACTGTCTGTGGCCAGTATTAATCTCCAGGCTGAAGCCCAGAATACTAAGAAAACCACAGAGGATAAGCTAACCTTTCTTCAGTGCATTCTTCATTCTGTAAGATTTTGGCCAACACTGGAATATTTTTATTTGATCTTGCTAGGCTGTGGCTGACAACCAGGCTGCCCAAATCAAGGCTTAGGGAGGTTTTCACTTGACTTCCACTGTGCTAAAATAACATCCTCATCCTGGCACGTCTAAGAGGGGACACCTCCAGCTTCACAAACATGAGAAACCAACATTTTGCAGACCTGGCTGAGAGGAGAGAACGACTTGTTTATTCTCAGGCAGACCTTAAAATGTAACAAGCTTAAAGTGTAACAACCAAATCTCACTGCAAGCTGTATGGTCCAGATCCTACGCTGAGAGCTGGCAGGTACTTGGAAGATGAATGTTGGGGTGAATTGAAATGGTTGTCCGTGAATTCTTGTCATGGTCAATAATCCTTAAGCATACAGAAAACTGGGGCTGAGGCCCTGAGCTGCACAGGCTGCCTTCTTGGTAGAGTACTGCCTTCAATAAAGGCAAAAACCTTGCATGGAATTATCAAATCAAGCACAGTATTACACTTTTCTCTCTGATGTTGTTACTCTGGGATTCGATCCAAAAATGCTCATACCATTTATTCTAGCTACACGCAGGGCACACAATAGGTGAGTTCATGTTACTGGAGTCTGAACACGATAACCTGGCAAACTGCTGTTGCTGCTTTTTGTTTTCCCCTGTGAAGAAAAAAAAAAAAAAAAAAAAAAAAAAAAAGGAAAAAACATTCCTACAAAGCTTTATTACATCTCTACTTCCACTGCAGCAAGTGCCTAATTTCCAGACAAGCCGTTCATTTTCAGTCCTACCTGAGGTCTCTTCCATCCAGGTTTAAAACCAAAGCGACTCCTAGAGCAGAGCGCAGTGACCTGTGCCACTGCCTGGTGCGGCAGCGGCAGTTCCAGCCTCCCAGCCTTAATAGATTTCTCATCCCTACATCACCAGCGTGAGTGGCCGTTTCTTTTCTGAAAGCCCACATCTGTGCACAAGTTACTTTAGAAATTTTTGTTTAGAGTTCCCCTGACATTACTGAAAATAAAAGAATATGCCTCCAGTAGAGGAAAATGCAACTTACCAAGATGAGCTTTCAGTACTGGGGAAATCATGGCCGTGTTGTGTCCTTCAGCTGCAGGATTTTCCAGGAGACGTCCAGGCTTGTTGCTTGCCTCTGTCAGGAAAATTGTTTAGTTCATGATTGAAACAAGAATCATTTCAGTTTCAAGGAATTTTATTATATACAGTTAGCAAACAAAAACTCTTCATCATTTGATTTTGCTTTTATAGCTCAAGAGTCCATTAATATATGTAGTGGAATACTATTTTACTTTTTTTTTTTTTAAACAAAGTGAAGACCAACTGAAATATTGCAAGGCATTAAATGCGTTTAGATTTAGAGCACCATTTCCCCACCACAGTTAGGAACACTGTCCATACATCCACTAGCTCCTCCTCTTTCTCAGGCTCATAAAAATCTAAGAAACTACACCCTTGTTTCTGTAGCAAAGCCCAAGACAGAAGTGTAACAATTAAGACTTGTGGTACATCACAGGAATACATCGATAAAGTAAATATTTCCTCACTCAACAGAAGCAACAGTCTTGTTGGGTGGTTGCAGGCAGTTCTTTACCCCATAGCAGAAGCTGGTGCCTGCATCCAAGTACATGCACCAGCCAGTAGCAGTAAGCTGTTTGTCTCAGGCCTAAGGGCAGAGGATTTTTGCACTGCTCACATTTCGACAGCAGTCTCATCAATTCAAACAAGCAGATACTTAAGAACTGAAATGTCTGGGAAGAGGAAGCACAGGTCTACCTGTTGCACATTTGCCAGACAAAGGACTATCGGGGTATGCTCTGTGCATCGCTGTTGCTTGTATCCCAGGAGATGGATATCTCAAACCTAACAGCAACAAACCTTTCAATTTTTTAATTTTTATTTCTTCTTTTGCGCAGGCTGGCTGAAGTCTGATGGCCTGTCAGCTCATGCATCCGCTGCACCCTGGCTGGGCGCTTGGAGTGCTGCAGCCGCATCCACCCAGGCCTCGCAAGCAAGTGCCAACGACCACTTCCAAACCACTGATGCTACAGCACAGGGCAGTGAGCTTTAAAGACTAACAGGAGGGAAGTTTGTTTTGGTTAGTCAGTTTAATGGTAAACCATTGAATTTCATCCTGGAGTGCTATTGCAGCCCTGTTGAAACTTAAAACAAACAAACAAACAAAAAAACAAAAAGTACTTCATAAAATACATTTGCCTTCTCACTATACTTGTTACACAAAAACATTCAGCTCGGTTAAACAAAAATATTTTCCAAATACATACAGTCAGTCTGCTTCTCTGAATCGCCAGCAGTTTCAGAACCAAAGCACTCTGAGATCAGAAAGTTTTTCCATTCTTCCTTCATAGCCATTTAATCTAACGTGCCCTCAAACGTACCAGCCTGCAGACTTGAAAACCCTGGTTTTATTCAGTGTACAAACAACACTTTTTCCAATCTCAAACTCACCATGAACAGAAATAAAAAGCTCCACATGCAAACTTATTCTTTTGTGCTTGGCTTGACTGATTATTTCAAGAGACTGAAAGAAGACAGATTACACGGCATTGAAATATTCTGCAGTCTTAATTAAATGTTTGATTAAATATAAGTTGTGTCAGTAAAAGACAATTCAAAACTTGAGATGCAGATTTTATACTTTAACAATAAGACCTAATTTGAACCACTTGCAGGTAGGATGGCTAAAAGAGCCATATCCCCAAAATAGTTACTGTTCAAAAACCCAAACCAAATGGCTGTCTTGTGGAGGCATCAACTTCGAAGCACAGAAGTTTCACAGATTTTCAAGTGCTACAATGACAAGAAATGTATATTAAAGTCTTCACCCTGATTATTAAAGGGTATATACCCTTTACTTCCTGACATCTTACAGATAAAAGTCTGTTGCTCCACCTTGGCTTACTCTAAGCCACCCTTTGCAGGTCTGCAGGCTGGCACAGGCAGTGCAGGGGAGAGGGCAGAGGCAGCGCTGCAGCAAGCATGCTTCCTGACCCAGCATCACGCCACGGATCCACACGTGGTGCTCATGGCACTCGGTGCCAGGGCCCAGGCCCAGCAGGAGAATTCTCCATCAAGGCTACAGCAGCTCAGGTCAAGCTGACCTCAACCTTGATAGCAAGGAGGAGATGTGTTTAATTCCCAGCAAATTCAAGGCTAGACAAAATGTGAGTCAACCTACGTTATTTCACAGTATACCTGCTGGTATCACCCTCTCTCTCCCTCCCATTTATTTATTTGGTGGTGACAGGGTTGTGGGGAAGGACGGTTTGGAAGGGAAATGGATGAGTAATGTGATACTTCACATGCACGCTGTTAAATGCCCGGAGGAAGCACTTTCCCAGAAATAGGAGAGGTTTTATACCATCAAGCAAGGTAAAGTGGGTCCATCCCTTAACAGCCAGTACACTGCCCATCCCTCCCGCCGCACTGCATGTTGCTCCCCTGAATACTTACCAGTGCACATTTACCTAGTCTTGCAGTACCCTCCCTGGGTGTGATTCCTAAGGAATTCTGGAGGAGAGCCTCATGTGGCCTTGGCAGTTCCCAAGCTGAGAACCAAAAGGAGATGCTGACCCAAGACCTAGAAACTGACAGCCTTGGGCAGGTGATCCTACTGCTTTGTAGGAGACAAACCAGGCCAGAGAGCAATTTCTATGAACTACCATTAGATAATTGTAGCATTCTCTACAACGTAGAGAATGCTACACTTAACAAAACCACAGTACTACCTACGCATTTTCATCCTTTCCATTCACCATTGCTCCTGTTTCCCAAGACCAGCTCACAATTACAGCCTCCACTCAATAATTCAGGGCCGTTTCACTCAATACAATCACAGCTACCACTGACTTTCAAAGGCAATTTTACAGTAGCACTAAGAATTAGCACTTTCTTTTCTTGCAAAGTTTTTCCGATGTCCCCAGCGTTCAGACCAAGGTGAGGTTTTGATGCATAGTTATGACAAACCTTTCATGAGGAAGATAATCATGTCACCTGGGTTAGCACAGAATTCAGTTTCTTTTCCAACATGCTTTACACCAGTCTACAGCTACTAAATGGAGACAGTTTCAAGCCAGAGAATGCACAGTAACGCACAGCTGAATTGTTTTCCTGCCATTCTCAAGAGCCTGCGAGCCCCAGGCTCCTGTGCCAGGAACATGCACTGTCTTCAGGAAACAGCATCGTGTGTTACTCTTGGGGACCTTCTTCCCCTGGATCCCTCTCCCCGTCTTTCAGGTAATGTGCTCTACATTCAAAGCAACTTGCAGAAGCATCTTATTTGATGTCAGCTCGTCTGCTGCACAAGCTGTGTAAACACACTAACACTCTCTCTCCTGTCTCTTCTGGCAGAGCTGCTTACTTGCTTCTGCCCACCCAACAAAATCCATCTCCAGGCTGATTCATTACTTCAGACAATTTATGAGAATAGGAGTCTCAGGCAAAGAAGTAGGGATAGAACTTCCTGGTTTTATTTTTTATAGGGACAATTATTTTCCTTCAATAAATATTTTCATGTAAAGAATTCCCTTAAAAAAAAAATAATCCATTGTTCTTCCCCAAAGTGGCTTTTACTCTATAGCAACTAGAGCACAATTTTTTTAAGCTACCCTAGAAAGACAGCACAGAGACATAAGTATCTACACATAGATCAATGTTTTAAGAATATTTTGTTTGTGGCTGTGTGAGAAATGGACAAGAAAATAGATAACAGGGAAGGTTAGCCCTCTTGGAAAGTACAGAATCTCTGGTGCGCAGCTGCATTCAGACCTGGAAAGCTCCAAGCCAAGATCTGCACACACTGAGCAGACCACTTTCACAGAAATAAAGCAAGTTGACCTTTGAGGAGAGGGGGAAGAAGCTATCATATTAGCAGAACAACATCTAAATTGGAGATATGATTTAGAAAGAGGCTGGTTACGTGAATAATTTTAAATATATTTAGCAAATAGTTTTCCCACACAGCCCAGAGAACAAGGAACAGATATTAAGCTAAAATAGAACTTTCTAGTCAAGCTAAAAGTTAGCGTTCGTAACTGTGACACTATTACAGTTATTTTATTGAAGTTAAAAGTAATAAAGTATAATTCTCACTCATAAGGGATCAGTCAGTTTAAAAGTGACTTTATAAAAAAAAAACAAAAAACAAAACAAACAAAAAAAACAAACCATGAAACTTCAACTAAGCACAGAAGTAACAGAAGAACTAGTACTAAAGTCCCAGGAAGGGACTGCCTCCCCCCCCCCAGGGTTTTGAATTCTAAATGTAAGGACAAAAGTACCAAAATGTGTCCTGATACTTCCTCCACTGTTACAAACACTTTTATTAGTGGGTAAATATAAAATTCCTTTGTCTAGGACATGTAGTACCCTGAAAAATGAAGACTTCTCTGAACTGGCAAACTTCTTGAGCTAACATTTACACTTGATCGCAGACTTATAACCATTCATTGCAAGGAAAAAAAAAACAAAACAGCAGCACCAAATAATTAACTTACTATTAGTTACAGTAGGCATTTTTATTACATCAAACCTTGAACATTTATCAGAATACTGGGTCAGGTAGAAGGGAAAGGGAGAATAACTTAAAGCAGCCTCAGTGGAAACTAGCATTTTGAAAAGTTAGCCATCAGCAGAGTAGAAGCTTCCACAAATACAAATGTTCTAGCATCGACACAATCTACAGGACGTGGTGATCCCTAGTAGTCACACAGATGTTTTCAGTGTTGAACAGCCCTTCAAAGCGATCATCATAAGAAAAACAAGCAACCATTTCTATGTCTATTTCCCTTTTCTTCAGAAACATGACTTTCCAGAAATGGTCTTGCTATGAATTCTCAGATGTTACAAAGACTAAGGACAACACTTCCTATGAAACTGTGGATTAAAAGGCACACATCATTCAGAATTGAAATTTGCACAACTGACTAATTGTCAAAGAATATGCTGAAATCCCAAAGTTTAAGTAATTGTTTTCTTTAAACATAAACTTCTTTCCTACTGATCACTTCTTACTATTAAGTACAACGATCCAGACACTCTGATTCAAGAAGTTCCCAACACATTTGTCATTAGCATGTGTTGTGGAAGGATTCCCAATATACTTGTCATACTTATTATCCCCTCTAGTCATTTGCAACTGAATAAGGAAAATCTAACTAGTCCAACATGAAGATTTTATCTTTAGTATCCAAAAAACGATGCTTTCATTGGTAAGCCAGTAGTGGTAAATAAATAAAGTGATAGTTACTATATTCTTTGCACCCAACTCCCACGCTACTAGTGGTCACAGTCTGAAAAACCTTAGCTGACCATAATTAAAAGAAAAATAGGAATATACATAAAACCAGCTGTCTTAGACAGCATTTTTATTAAAAATGGATACACAGAGACATAGCAGCATTTACAATAAAGAGTTTTTAAAAAGGCATCAGGTTGTAAGCCAACCATTTGAAAAAAAGGCTTTGAAATGCAGTCTTCCACAGCACATTTTGCCCATATGTCAATAGGGAACACTGCAAGTGCCAATTATCCAAAGGACAAACAGGCACAGACACAGTAACTTATCTAAATTTCAAGCCCTTTTTCTGAATAGCTGGTCATATCAAGCATCACCCTCCATAGCAGCATTTGGAGCACTCTTCGGTGTGCTTTTAAGTGGCTGGTGTACTTGATCCATTTCTTTAAAATATTTTAACGTTCAATAAAAATATTTCAAATAGAAAAAAAAATCTTCTGTCATGAAAAAGGCAAGGTTTCCTTTTCAAATTCCATAAAAGCTTATGAACTTCACTGGCAGCCCTTCCCTAATGGAGCAGAAGTTAGAACCAGCAGAACAGGCACTTCAGCACAATTGTCTGTCAACAGTTTGTATAGTCACATCTGTTTCAGTCCGGCGGACTGTTTCTTACTACTTTGTGGTGGTGTAAGGACCCCAGTGGGAAAAGGTGAAGTCCTGTTTTGCTCAGCCAATATGGCTTGCTTTGCTTGAGCTTTGTCCTGAAAGCACAGAAAAAGGGAGAAAAAAAATCTTTAATTTGCTAATATCAATGCAACAGATTAATGTAACTCGGTGTTTTATAACTTCATGTATTAGCAGTCTGGAAATGCATATATACCAGTAACTGATAAAAACGTGCAATACACAATAGCCAGTGAATGAGCCTCAAGGGATTAACATTAACTTCTGGAACCTGATGGTCAGCGTTATAGTATCTGTATTTTCAAGACAGCCACATTTAGAAGCCTCTGAAGGGTAAGAGGTTTAACTTCTACTACAATTAAATAACCTAAATATGAACAAAAAGCCTGATTGTTTAGATTAAGTAGATTAAAAGGCACAGTTGTTGAACAGGATTTTGATCCTGTTCAAGTTTCTCAAGCTAAGAACCACTATTGCTCAACTTCTTGTCAACCACCACTGTCACACAGCAGCCCCACAAGATCAGTCTCAAATGATCAGTTTTTATTTTCATTTTTTCATCAGATAAGGTTTTATTTCCCGTTTTTCCTATAGAGAAAGGTCTAATACACAATATTTGAAGTACCCCAAAGAAATATGCTTCCCATTTCTAGGGTAATTATTTGTCCTTTGAGAGGAGGCTGAAATCACGATCACCTTTTTGTACTAAACACTGTACAAGTCAGGTCTCTTCCCCTGTAATTTTGCAGCCCGAGTACCACCTCTGGTAGTCTGATGTCTTTTACCATCTGCACACACTCAGTCTCAATCTGATAATGCTTCACTTGAACTTACTGTATGTTCTAACCAAAAAAGAAACAAGATTTAGGAGATTTTAAGACAGTTTGTCTCATTGTGCACGTACGTACCAGCAAATCCAAGCTGTTTATGTGCGTCTGTATATTGTGCAAGTCTTCAGGAGCTATACCTCTAAAGTGTTTGAGTTTGGAGCTTCCTACTTCCCGTATAGCCATAGCAAATGGAACCATCCATTTCACGCATTCCTCTATCTCACACCATTCATAACCTGGAAGACAAGACATGTGCTTACCTGCCTGAATTAAGGCTTGTATTTGAAAATGTTAGACAGTCTGTAAATGCCAGCGTTACATACCAGAAACTTTCTGCATTAACTCAGATGAAGAGAAGTGGTACAAAGCAGAAGCTGCAAGTACACCATATGTATATTCCAAGCAGCCAATATCTAGCACACAGAGATCCAAGAGCTACAAGATGACAGATGTTTAATAAGTCTATTGCAAAACAACAATTTTTTCAGATGAAAAAGCATTTGAAGGATGAAATCAGCCTTACCTCTGCTATTTGTACAAATATTTGTTGTGGATATTGTTGCAACAATACCTCATAAAGCTCATTTAAATACGCAACTTGCATGTAAATGTTTAGCCATGATACAACTGTCAGTGGATTTAAATTCCAATTAAGAGCCTGAAACAGTAGACATACACAAGACTTCAGTATTAATAAATAACTCATAACTTAGACCATGCAGCTTTATCTACTCTAGATAGAAAGCAGTGATTCCAGCTGGTCAAGGCATCTTTGAAACATGCCCATCTAACCCTCTCCCGTACACCCTCCTATTGACAGGATTGATGAACAATTACTTCTGTTAACTATTCATATATTGGTGGATACTTTAAATCAGTTTTTACCTAGAAGACACTTGAATTAGAAATTGAATCTATTAGAAATTGAATTGAACCAGCACTTAGGATTAACTGAGGCTCTCTGCTTTTAGTTGACTATGCTATACCTTTCTAAAAAACTAAAGCAGAACTAATCCCACTTAGAAATATTACCTTCATAATGATCAATTCCATACTGAGGATTTCATCTTCTGTACAAGCTCCATCTGTAACATAGGCAAACTGGTGCAACTTTGGTGGATAAATTTCCTGAGAGACAGGAGATCAAGCATTCAATATGAGGAATAGTTTGTAACGAGTCCCGTGTGTTAAAAAGCAGAACCACCCACTGCCACTTCAGCATTGCAAGACAGATGGGGGGGGGAAAAAACAGCCTCCCCATCCTAACTCATTGTTCTCCTTTGCCTTTAATATACATAGACTTATTTTTTGACCTTTCTGCCCCCAGTCTTCGTCTTTCACTTCTGATGGACCAGTACAGCACACATCGTTTGACTGTAGCATCACTGAGGTGGTATCATAATTGACTTTGAGATTTATTATTTTTAAAAATACCCTTTTATCCTTCGTGTTGTGTAGCTCTAATGGCCATAGACACTTGTATACCTACCAGGGTGTCCAACCTTATAAGAACTGTTAGAGTAATGACCTCAGGTCTTGCAAGTTGCAGACCAATACCAATTAACCACAGAAGTTCCAGCGGACAGTTAAAGGCAGTAGCTGTATCAATGCAACCACTATCCTTATTAGATTTTCCACATAAAGGTTACTGCTAACACAGAAGCTGAGATATATTGCTGGTCCAAGGTTAGCTTTAAGAGATACTGCATGGATTGGAACAGATCACACAACTCCTCAAACCATACCATTAGAACTGAGCGAACTGAGCTGCTTTTCAACCTGAGGAGACAGCTTGGGCTAACTGCTAATCTAAGGTTCACCTAAACAGAGTTCACTAATGAAGTCTAATGGTTTAGAAGCAAAATAATTTGTACTTAAGAATAGACTGAATATTAATAAGCCTCTTAAAAGACAGAGTGAGAACTTAAAAAATCGCTATTTTAATTGTTCAATTTGTTCCAGTAATTAAGGAATAACTTCGACTATATTATCTGGTAGATACTCCACTGACAGTAGAATTGCAACAAGTGGTCTCTGTATAGAGCAGCCAGCCAAAAATTCATTCAGCAACAACAATTAGAAACATTAGATTTATTCTAACACTGAAGAAACTATTATTTTAAGATTAAAGATAGATACTGCGATGTTAGCTAGTCTTAACTTTAACCACGTCTAAGGAGGAATTTTGAAAATGTTTTTGGTCTCCCACTCAAATCATAGCATCAAGCTCCATAAAGCTTGCCAAAATGCATCTAGCGTGTAATAAGTCTGCTGTCTGTCCATTCACTTTTTTTTTTTTTTTTAGGTAAAAGCTGGAGATACTTACCTCAAGCTTTGCTGCTATGAATAAAGAAGAGATCCCAATAAGCTGTAATAGTGTTTTTACAACATTCTGTTGCGTTGCCATAAACCGATCAAAGAAATCTTGTGCTAAATAAAAAGTTTCTCTATGAAGCTTGTAGACTTCACAAACCTAGAGAGATCGAGATTAAAACGGTCAAGAATAGCATTAGAGAGTCAAAAGCAGATGCTACAGATGCATTAAAAAAATCCAAGACCTAGACATAAAATTCTTACTAGGTTTCTACTTCACTGATACTGGGAACTAACAAGTTAACTAAGAGCAGAATCTAAGCAGTTTCCTTTGACTCATGAGAAAACTGCCACTACAGTAACTCCTCAAAAAAAGAACAGATTAGAGTGAAAGCCCTTTTAAAAAATGCACGTGTTCTAATAATGTCAGAACTGCAGTTCCTCATATTCACTAACATGCATCACTCCAACACCTTAAAAGAGAAAATTCTCACAACTGCTCTAGAATGAAGAATAGAGACTATGTCACCAAGTCATTCAAGCAGCAAAAAAACCAAAAATACTCCCAATCAGACAGTGGGGTTGCTGTACATTCTGCTAGCCAGTAACAGATAAAGGCTCCCCAGAGAACTTAGAGCAGCCTACCTAAAGGAGGCCTACAAGAATGCTGGAGAGGGATTATTTATCAGGAAGTGCAGGGGTAATGCACTCAGGGGAGGACAAGTGGTAATGTCTTTAAACTAAAAGAGGTTAGATTTGAGATTAGATATAGGGAAGGAATTCTTTACTCAGAGGGTTGTGAGGCATTGGAACAGGTTGCCCAGAACAGCTGTTGACCCATCCCTGGAAAAAGTTCAAGGCCAGACAGGATGGGGCTTTGGGCAACCTGGTCTAGTGGAAGGTTGCCCCATGGAAGGGAGGTTGGAACTAGACGGTCTGTACAGTCCCTTCCAAGCCAAACCACTCTATGATTCTATGTTGTGAGATTCATCTGGTCTCTAATGCAACACCCCTTCCTTCTTACAGTAACTTGCATGATGACCTACGCAGGTTTTCTCTGCAGCATGAACTTAAAAAGCTTACATCGCAGAGCACTAGGGACTAATTGATTATTATACACTGTTAATCTAAATGAATATCAGAATACATTGTCAGTTCATGCACCATCAACTCAATTCACTGTGTGTATATATAAATGTTTTGTAATTTGGTGCCATTCATTGGTGAACTTAAGATGAAGACAAGTGTCTAGTGATAATGGATTATGCAAAGATCGTGAAGGGTAGTCATGGCAGATAGAGCACACTTCAGCAAAAGCACGTTTGAAATATTCACAAGCACAGAAAAACTCACCTCCATTAGCCAGTCTAGAAGAATTGTTCGCATTTTAGGTTGCAAGAGAGGGTGCCTTTGCATATAAAGCTTATCCCTCACATATGTATCTTCTTTGTTTATCATGTTTTTCCATACATCATCTCTGTTGGCCCAGCTAAGACAGAAGAATATGTTAGTATCAAGTCATAAGACAAAAGAAGACAGACAAGCAGTAGCAAAACAGCAGCCTTACCCCAGAACTGGTAACGGTGAAGCTCTAGTTGGAGCAACATTTAGATGTATAAAGTGAGAGTAATCAACACCAACTGGATCATCATCTTTATCTGGAGTAGGAATCAGCATATGGGGATCTTTGTTAATGTTATTCCAGGACGGCTATTAAATAAGAGAAAAGATTTTACACTATGACTTTAAAGTAATAATTTTAGCTACAAATAGATGATAGACATTGGAAAGAAACTATGTCAGGAACTGTGATTAATTCTTTAAACTGTACAGAATCACAGAGGCTGGAAGGGAATTTTGGAAGTCGTCTTGCCCAATGCTCCTACTGAAGCAGGGCTATCTGCAGCAGGTTACTCAAACACATTCAGACAGCTTTTGAATATCTCTAAGGAGAAAGACTCCACAGTCTCTGTGCAACTTGTTCTAGTGCTCTGGTCACCTACACATCAGAAAAGAATTTCCTGATGTTCAGACAGAACCTCCTGCATTTTATTTTGTGCCCATTGCCTCTTGTCTTGGAGACAGGTTCCTTTCAGTGGTGCCCAGGAACATCTTATTGTGCCTTCCCTTAGACATTTATATGTATTTATATACATTGACAAAATCCTCCCTGAGCCTTCTCTTCTCCGGGCAGAAGAGTCCCATCTCTCTCAGCCTTTAGGAGAGATGTTCCAGTCCCTTAATCATCTTAGGGAGCCTTCGCTGGACTCTCACCAGTACTCATCTGATTATGAGCCTCCCTCGTAACAGGGAGCCCAGAACTGGACATAGGACTCCAGTGGAGCAGAGAGGTGTTGCTCATTTTCACAGCAAAGTTTGCAACTAAAACTGAAGAACATTTATCTTGTTTTGCTTTTGAAGGATCATAACTATACTGCGGAAGAATATTTAAGTCAGTGTCTTGTATTGTCATGTCACATTTTGCCTTCAGGTAAAGAATAAGCAGACGCAACTTGAAAATCTAATTTCTGATCGTAATTATACAAATACAAGGTCAGAACTTCTGGTAAGCAATACGTAGGCAAAACGCCTGGAGTTCTTGGTTCCCTGTGAAACATCCCCTGTGAAACATCCTTGACAATGAACACAGCAAAACAGTAATTTGCAGAATTTTCTTTTTACTTGTTCTTTGTGTAGTGTTACGTTTTTTAAAACTAAAACACTTCAGTTGATCAAATTGTTTAACGAATAACGCAAGTCCATGTTAAGCAACTGCCACTAAAGCATCAAGTCAACCATTTCACATAGAGAATTTTGCCAAGGCCTGCAAACATCAGAACCTATCATAGCCTTTTTCCCTGATTTGGGCCAGAATGTATATTCAGAGTTACTTTCCTCCTGGCTAACTTTGTTAAAGAAGCCCTGGGTATACACCTTTCACGTTTCCCCAGAAAAACACTATTTCTTTTATTTCACTGTAGACTACAAAGCCAGCCCCATGTCACCATGCATAAGCAAGTCAAAATTCAGCATTTCTCTTTAAGTGTAAAAGTCAGCCATCTTGCTGCAGTGATCTATTCTGCAGCAATAAAAGGACAGAAATCCTTAACAATATTCCTAATATACTCAAAAATTAAAAAAAAAGAATCTTTAAGATGTCGGCAAGTAAAACATTCTACATTGAATTTTGCCCCTCTCAAAGAAGCTTCCACACCTCATTTTTGCCCTGTCCTTGCTACAAGTGACATCACTTTACAGCAAAATGGCTACCTCCTAGCACCAGCTTCAGAAACAGAAACCACTGACTTCAGAAATGAAAGCCACAGTTCACTCACGGTTATAACTGATTTACACCATGAGATAGATAGGTAGCTTTATCTCTTGGATTTCTACATGCAAACACAGCATAGCTACATACTACCCAATAGTATGTAGCCCATAGCTACATACTCACCCAGTTCCATGATTTAATTTAGGCGGCGTAGAAGGGAAAAAGACAGAATAGAATCTTTATCATAAAAATGTAAGATTTCTTATGAGCTGAAATTTGAATAAGTGTCACATTAGCATTGCTTTAAGTTAATTTTTGCCCTCCCTCACAGCTAGACTTTAGACACACTTTGTCCTCCCAGCTGCACGACAAGCCCAGCTGCCAACAGCTTTTGGAGAAGCACTAGCTTATCAGTTAATCAGCAAACCAACAGAAAAGCCATAAATTATAATATTTAAAGGTACCTACTATGCCAGCAACATCTAAAATAAATGGGTTTTGCTTCACAGAGTTCTTTACCAAAGTAGATATCACACATACTACAAGGAAACAACAATGGCAATTGATTTAAGAGAGATTTCACCACTCACAATCTTCTATAAGGAAACAAATCATGGTTCAAGAGCCTCTTAGATGTTTTGAGAAGGGAAAACAAAGATACTAGATTGCATAGGAGTGGGAAAGGTTTGTTGGTCTCACCCCAAAAAGTAGCATCTTAACAGACATCAATATCAACTACTAGACTGCAGCCTTACTTTGACCATCAGAAATAGTAAGAGCTATAATTCAAGCCATTTTTCACTCCCAGGAGGTATTAGAGGTTGAAGCACAGGGCTTCTCTTTGCTATTAGAAAGGGATTCCAGAAGTATCAAAAAAAAAAAAAAAAAAGAGGAGAGAAAAGAGTAACTCCCATAATGAGATTGTTCCCATTCTTTTTGAATAGCATAAGAGATTTTGGTACTTTTAATTTTCAAAATGGTCTGAATATCACCCTGCCTGCCCTACATTAGGCCAAAGTCAAGCTCTCAATTTGGATATGGTTAACATCGCTAACGTGTCTGGTCAAAGATTTGTGTTTTTTGTTTTTTGGTTTTTTTTTTTTTTCTTTTTTTTTTTTTTTCCTTCTTCTTCTTCTTCTTCTTCCTTTTTTATCTTTTAAAGAATCTTTTCAGGAAATATTTTTCAAATCAGTTAGATAGAACATTTTGACAACAGTAAGACTGGATTGTGGAAAAATACCTAGTGAGAAACTGATCAAAACTATTTCTGGAAAGTTTGCTCTGTCTCCTAACTCAAAGCATTAGCTAGTTCCATCTCAAGATCTCTTACCACTTCTAGTTTCCATTCTCCACTCTAGATTGGGGAGACCATGTTCTTTGAATTATAATTGCATGGATTATTCTAATCTAGTTATATGAATTTTGTTTTACACAGAGCATGTGTCCACAGAAAGCAGCCAGAATTAATATGATAATTTCTAGCAGAATTACAGCAATGCCACTTCTCTGAAACCCAACACAGAATTTATGCAATATTCTGCTGTCACAAACCTGATGATATAACCACCCTTTCATCACATAAAGGGTAACGGCATCCTAATTAAGAACTCAGGCCTTATGTTCAACAGAAGCAAACTAATGAATTGACTATGAAGATGCCGTCAAGTGGAATGTGACTGCGATGTTTTGCCTCATGTATAACCTAGTGTCAGTAAACAATTTATTTAATGTAGAAGTCCTGTGGTATAGGCTGCAGTGGATTTATAGCTACTTGCATTTTAGGATTGTTGTGCCTCAACAGAATAACTACCTCACTGGCTATCATACAAGCCTGCTATACTGCTGCTGGAACCATAAACATATTCTCATTAGTGGCCCATGGCAATTTGTATCAGAGAATAGCTTGTGTCGCACCATAGACTGAAGAGCTGCTGCTGTGCAGCCAAATGTTAGCTTTTTTAAACAGATCTGTAACAATCTGGCTACTTTGTCACAACAAAAAACCTTCTCTATGTAAGGCTTGATACACAGGTATCCATTTTTATCTATGTGTTACAGAACCAGAGAGCCAAATTCCCACCAGTATCCTATGCATAACTTGAAAAATTCCTAAATAAATACTTTGGACATCAATTACTTAAACTACCTACATTTTAATATACCAGTTATTCCTGAAAATAACATTTAATAGCAGCACACAAAAACAAAGAAAAAAAATGCAAAATCAGAAATCTCTATCTACTTTAAAAGTTGAAGATCAATATATGCAGAATATATTCCAAGTTTCTTTCCACCGTTTTCCTGGATTGGGTCCTCAATAAGTGTTTTGTTTTTAAAAAAATACCTTATTATTATGCAATAAACACACATGAGAAGCCTTTGCTCAGCCCAAACAGAATGAATCTTTTGGTAAAGAACTGTGGTGAAGGACAGGCAGCTCCTCCTTGTCAGAAGTGAGAAATTAGTTTAATATACTGCACAAAAGAAAGACAGAAGGGAAGGAGAGATCCCCTCATTAAATGCTCACCATTTGAGCCCTGCTTAATATGTTGACTGATAACTAGTATACGCAGTTGCAACAAGCAGAGGCCATTCCAAACAATGATGCCCATCTGTTATGGTAGCACTTTAGTCTTAGAACTTCCAGCTGCCACTTCTGGTTAGATGTGCCCCATTATGCATAGCCTTGCGTACCAAATGAGTATGGTTTGTACTCCCTGATCATGACTTTTGCAGTTTAAGTATCACTCTGCATGTGCATTAACTGGCTGAAGTCCTACTGACAGAGTGAGCAAGCATGTGTGTGTATGCACAGGAAGAAAAAAATGGAATAAAACTACTTCAGAAAGTAGGCTAATCTTGCTCTTTTATTTAGAGCTGGCATCTCAATATACGAACGCATCATGCTTTCAACACCATATACCAACATAGCATCCAATATAAATACCAATATCCAGAGCATGTCAGATTTGAAGAATATAAAAAGGGCACTTAAGGGAGATAGAGGATGCTAGCACAGTTCATTTTGACTTTGTAACTCAGAACATTCTGTGTTATATTCACGTAAACTGGCCCTGGTCACTACTAACCTCTGCTGAGTGACCTGATTTAAGTCCTTCAGCCACAGCTTAAGTGACTTTCCAGAAGTTATCCACAGAAAAATTAAGCCTACTTCACCACCACAGTAGCATCTGATAGCATAAGCCTCAAGGTTCTAATCATGAACTTCTAGTACTCTGTCAGCCTGATAAAGACGCTTGCCAACGGGAACAGAGCTGACTGTGACAGGAACAAGTGATCCTTCCTCTTTCCCAGGTGATTTGTAAGCACAGACACAGTTGCAAACAGATCAGCCTAAAGCATGACTCAGTTTGTGTGCTAAAATGCCTCATGCTTCGGCCTGCAAGATACGGTACATAAGAAAAGCACCATATACCTGCAGGTCTCTAAATAAGTCAATGTGGAGTCCCATCATGTGGAACTAAACGTATATGAAGGCTTTTGTAAGGTACACCCTTACAAAAGTTGGGAGCGTTAATGTAAGGGTTTAGGCCATTACAGGTCTTGTCTCTTGCAAAGACTCCAAAGTAAGCTGCATGAACTGAAGTGCTTTGTGTTCTTCATCAGCCAGGGTTGGTAGCCCTCTTGGCCACTGCAATTCAGCACGTGGTAGTTGCATATGCGCGGCATTGTGTTCATAGTATTAACGTACTGCAAAATAACACTAGAGTTAAGTAAGAATGCAGGAGCATGACCCATGGCCAAATCAGTTACCTGGTTTTCATATTGCTTTTTTCTATTCATTTCCATTCGGGAAATTTCTTCATCAGGATCCTGTAAGAACTATAAAAAGAAATATACAGTATTAGGAGCAGGAACCACGGGATAAGCCGCCATTCACCGCTGCAACACACACCCACATCCTTTGGGACCACAGCCCTGTGACAGACCACCACTCGAGGACCCCGACCACCACATGGTCGCCAGCCACCCAACAAAAGGGCACAGGCGCCCACGGCCCAAGGCGCGCAGCAAGGCAGGAGCCGACCCACGAGGGCCAGGACGAGCCATGCTTCCTGCCCCGGCCTGCACTCACCGTGGCCACATCAGCTTTCCTCTTGCGGGCTCGCATGGCACCCTCGGCACCCCCTTCCCCCTTGGCGAGGGCCTTCTCCTCCG